>LGRX02003586.1:0-33419 GCA_001247695.2 Cymbomonas tetramitiformis
GATAGGCGGCCGAAATCGATCGGGAAAGTTCGGGTATAGTTTCTAGGTTGTCGAGTATGGCAGTGTCGTATGAGCATGCCAGGGCGTGCGATCGGTACCCTACGGTAGGTTGGGTCATAGACAAGTGATGTATCGGGGAGTGGTTGTGGTGAAGTCGATTTGGGCCGTCAATTGGTGCGGTGCGCTTTGGGCGGGGATTCCAGGGTATCAAGCTGGATATCCTCTCCATCATTTGATGGAGAAGCCTATACCCCGTGGAAGGCGGTGTGGTGTGGTCGCATACGGCCATGATGGGGCATATGGTCGGTACCCAGAGGTAGATTGGGTCATGTACGTCGTGCATACAAGGTGGTAGGTGAGTTGAAGTCGATTTGGTCATCCAAGTGGTGTGAACCAACTGAGCTTCGTGCGGGGGGTTGGTGGGGTGGGTGTGAAAAATCGCTACCTCTTGGGTGCATACCTGAGGGGGGCGCTACCCAACCACCAAGGCTGGATGGCAAAGCATGGGGCCAGCATATTTTTGTGATTTGAGTGTGCGGAACACGAATATCAAGTCCGTTTGGCCATCCGATGCAGTGACCATGTGGAAATGGGGTGGGGGCTGGAGGGGGGAGGCGCAACGAGGGGGGCGAAAATAAGGGAAATCCAGCTTGTTATTCGTGAGTACCCAAACTGCGAAATTTCGATGGCGGGTTTACGTAGGCTGAGAAGTGAGGGGTGGTAGTATGGGTAGAATTTCGCGCTGAATTCGAATCCGAGGTCCGCTGCTCGATTTGGTGACGGGAGGTGTCCATAAATACGGAGCCGCCCTGCGGGGCTGACAGGCGCCACTGAGCTAGCTATTCGCTGAATCACGGTGCGAGGCAAAGGGGGGGATGGAGAGTTGATGGCAGATGGGCATGGGAGTGCAAGCGAACTTAAAGTAAGACAGAATAGGTCGTATGCAAGTTGTATACAAGGCGGTGGGTCAGTTGAAGTCGATTTAGTCCGCCAACGAGGTGTCGCAACCGAAACCCTAACTTGCGCTGATAGGCGGCCGAAATCGATCGGGAAAGTTCGGGTATAGTTTCTAGGTTGTCGAGTATGGCAGTGTCGTATGAGCATGCCAGGGCGTGCGATCGGTACCCTACGGTAGGTTGGGTCATAGACAAGTGATGTATCGGGGAGTGGTAGTGGTGAAGTCGATTTGGGCCGTCAATTGGTGCGGTGCGCTTTGACCAAAGCGGAGAGTCTCCAGTGACGGTCCCCACGGCCTTGCCGGCGGGAGTTGTGCACAGTAGGGTAGAGCCTTCATCACTTTAATTACCGACACCGTCGCAAGTATAGGTATATATACTGCATGTATGTATGTACACATGTTTGCATGATTGCGAAAATTTCAACAGTTTCCAGGTAAGGGGGGAAGAACTGCCAATCTGGGTAGTGCATACCCCTTAGGTTACGTGTGTTCCACCGGAATTGATGATATATATCCAGGAAGATATCTATACTGCATCTGCAAGTGAATGGCCATTGCTGCGGTTGCGCACACATCAGGGTGTATATACGCTCGTGTATACTGGCGATGTGGTCGCTGTTGTGTACGTAGTATGCGGCACACACCCGGCAGACGGCCTGCGTGCGTATGGATTCATCGGTGCACTCTATGCTGTCTATTATGCTATGTATATATATCCACACTGTCGAAGTTGTTGTGGCACACATCCTGATGTACGCGTCTAAAAGCCATACGATCATCATCACCGCACACTAGCAAACGACGCATCGCAATCGCCGAACGAAAATCACCGTTGTAGAGCACATGACCACACTACAACATAATCAGCGCCTCATTATACACATCACACAAATTGTCAGGGCTCCGCAACACGACTTTTTTACCGGCCAGGTACGAACATCATCAAGTGAAGAAGCTGTCTAGCACAAGCATGAACGTCGAAATCCAGAAACACTCAAACATGGTTCCGCGACATACTGTATGATCGACATCGTTGAAGAATAATGTCGTCGGTCGCTGAATCATCGTACCGCATCACACCCACACATATCAGACACATAACATCGATCATAGGTGTACACCGGTGAATTCACACGTACGAAAACGAATTATCAACTGCAATGATGCATCGTATGCCGAGATAAAAATCAATGTTGTAAGAATATCGGACACTGTACAGAGAATATGTGAATATCCTGACGTACTTACGTATTGTTGACGTTGTCTATGATATGGACGATGACTGAAGTTGCTATATACAGGTATTGAAGACTGATTGTCGCCGTCTCCCCCCCAGTACCTCGTATAAAGCCACGTTAATCATCGCGTCGCTGACGTAAACTCCGCGGTAATAATGCACTCGTTGTCATCATGTCGTCAGTACTGAAAACCGAAAATTTGCGCAGGGCTTCCGTACACAGATTTTGAGCGCAAGCACGAAAATATCATTCGTCGTCATCATGTCGTCGGCACTGAAAACCTAAATTTTTTTGCAGGGCTTCCGCACACTGATTTTGAGTGCAAGCACGAAAAGATCATCCTGAAAAATCTCGTGGAACTACACACAACAACGGTTGAAGCACTGCAACATGAACCGAACGGACTGCCTCACTTCCAGTCGGGGGTTGCCTCAGTCCGCATAGCAACGATGACGACCACTCCCACGATGCCGATGTCAAATATACGTAAAACGAGCAGCTGCAGCCATACGACGAAAAAGATGATCATAATGCGCAGCCGTTAAATAAACCATCCCGCACGACTAGATATGCAAATATCAGCACACGAATAACAATGTTGTTGTATCGCCAGAACGGAAATCACGACGACATCCGCTGTCGCACATTGTCGCGCATATCGTATTGATCAGAAAACTACGGCTAATAGACTGTATCGATCAAACTACTCTACCGCATCACGTACAAGTCCGTGATCGTTGCCACATCTGATATACCAAATTGTCCCGGGCAGTACGAGTAATAGACATTCCACGGATATCTCGACGGATTCATCTATTGATTAGCTGGTTAGGAATATATGATTACGTACGAACTGATTGATGGACTTACTAATATCGGTACGATACGATGATTAGAGTACGAGAGTGAATATGTGATAACTAGCAGAGAACGTTATCACATCGGATGACGCTAATGTGCCAGGAGGCACGACGTACCTGCTGAGACACCCATAGTAGGGGGGGTCTGATTTCGATGAGAATAAGAGTAGCGAACTATTAGGGAAATTAGTGAGTGGATGTGACATTGCCTGAGCGAACAGTTGGGGAAAATGATATGTGAGCTTAGAGGAGAGAATAAAGAGAGGTAACAGAGTTGGTCTCTCAGACTTGGACAGCAAATGATATAACTCTTGCTGTCTGGGTTTATGTTAAATAGTATATCTGAATATATGATATGATTCCTCAAGATAATAGAGGATAATAGTTTACTCCTGGGAATTCCCCTGGGACAATTTGGTATCTTTGGCGTGTGAGCGTCTTTTTAGCTCGCTCTAGCTCGTGCATGCACTGTACGGACCTGTGGATAACTACCTTCTTACTTCGTTGACACTTCGGGTATGTTCTGTGGGCGAATTACGGTGCTGGTTGCAGCTTTTACGGGTTAGCGTCCTTGAGGCGGGACCGTATTTGGCTGCGCATGCACACGTTTTTGGCCTATTTTTTGGCTCGCTCGCGCTCGCTATTCTGATATTTGGACTCGTTCGCCGGTGCATGCACAGCCGATATTCGTGAGATATCCTTTGGTGGTGCTCAAATAATTGTTTCAAAGTCACAAGCGCACTTGCGTGTACTTTCTCAGCTGCGACGGTTGTATTTGGCTGTACTGTGCGTGCATCGACCGGTTATTTTGGCCTTTTATGCTGTGCATCGACAAAGTGAACTCTATGTACCGGTGCAGGGGAGCCTTGTGGACGGTTCTGGGTACGTTTGGGTGTTATTTTTAATACGGCGGAATATTAATTGCGGGCCGTTTTCTTGCCCAAGCTGCGGTGTTTCGACCTTTTGGACGTGCATCTACAGCGTTTTTGGCGTATTTTGGGTGCATCAGCAAGCGCAAACTCGGTGGTGAAGTATTTCGGGGGGGAGAGAAGCTTTCCGACCTTTTTGGTGAATTTTTTATGGCAGTTTTACATAAATTCTGACCTCAAACACACTGGGATTCGGTTCGGAATAGCCTTTTTTTTTCTGAAATACTTGCTGTGAATCCACTCCCACCATACTTAAGCAGCCACCATACTTAAGCAAGGAAAGTGCATGGACCTTCTTAGCTTATATCCTGGCTTCCAACAACTTTTGCACGACTTTTATGGGTTATCTACAACTTTTCTAGCCCTCACCAACCCATAGAACAGCCTCAAACAACTTATTTCTTCAAAAGATATGTGTGCATTCACTCCTTTTTGGTCCATCAACAAGGAGTTTTGAGAGTGGATCGACTCCCTAGACTTCAATATTGGGCTTTATACAGTGTTCTTACTTTATTGCAACAAGTATGGATATTGTTTATTGGTCTTAAACAGTTCCCACCGTTCTACAGCCCTTTGGTGCTTCTTTTGGCTGGTGCATGTACCCTTTTCAGCCCCAAAATAGCCCTTTTTGGCTCTTAACAGACTGGCAAATGGTGGTTTCTGGACAGTACTGCTGGTTTGTTCTCCATATATGAACTCTGCTGGAATATTTTTGGAGTATATGAACTTATGCAACCTTCTGGGACCTATCTGGACACTTTTGGCTGCAGCATGCACTCTCCATCCACACCTAGCACTTGAAAACTGTGTCGCGGAGCCCTGGCGAATTTTCTAGAAATGGACAGAAGTGAAGTAAGGACTACGTTGACGACATAAAAAGTACTTCTTCAACTTTGTTTTCACTTCCAATAGTGTTACAAGCAACCTCAGCAGCTGGCAGCAAGTGTGCTTTCGACTACTGAACATACATCCACTTCCAGCCCCCTTAACACTGTGGGCTATTTTTAGTAACCTACCAGCATATGGCCATACCCTTTGGTATTGGTGACACGTACAGACGACAGTGGTGGAAGCAGGGCTTTGACAAGTGGGTCTACCCTCCTGGACCCCTTCAGCAACCTGGTATTCCATTTGGCGGCTTCCCTCCTTCACCTTCAGTGTCCCCCACTACGTCGGACGACGAAGAGGACCCGTTCACACTTCCTGAAGGTTTCCAGCCCCTACTGTTACCTCAACCTCCACAACAGAACTAGCCTGCCTATTTCCAGATATGCAGCCGCCCTACGACCCATACGCCGTACCCCCGTCTCCATTCACCTTTCCACCCTCACTTGCTGCTGGCTCCTTTCCACCCTCCACCACCGGACCTGCAGCACTCATGGCCCCAGGACAGCCCAGTCCCCTGCCATATCAACCACCTCAGGTCCCCCTCGCAGACCCCCGCCTTACTCCACTCAGCCCTTACCCACAGCCACATCCCTCAGGAACCGTCCCGGTGTACCACACCCCAGCAGCAGTTCCTGGACCGGTCCCCGCTGTACCATGGACCTGGTCTGGGGGTTTCCCCTTCGGGGGGGTTCCCTCCCCTTACGCCCCTGCACTTCACTCCCCGGCTCAGACGCTGCCAGGGACTGCTAGGAGTGCTGAGGAGGCGGCACGCTGGCTGGCGTATCGTCGGCAGGAAGAGGCGGCGGTGCTGGCTGCGTCAGGCTTGCAGGTGGGAGCTCAGGCCACCTATGGTGCTGGAGGGGTGCTCGCAGAGCGCCCCGGCACGGGCTACCCAGCAGGGGCCTTTCGTACCACTGGAGGGGTGCACGCAGAGCACCCCGGTGAGGGCTTCCCTGCAGGGGCCCACGCGACGAACGCTGGAGGGGTACAGGAGGATGAGCCGGAAGAGGAGCCTGTCGCAGACAATCCCTGCCCTCACGATGAGTACCTGAGAGCAGGGGGCTACAGTGACGTAGACCCCGACAACCCATTTGGCCGTAGTGCTGGCGAGGAGTCTGCGTATGAGTACGAGGCGGACCCCAACGACTACGACGAGTATCTGCGGGCGGGGGGCCACAGTGACGTGGACCCCAACGATCCGTACGGGGAAGGGCAGCGCTGGGACGAGGTAGATGACGACGAGGAGGAGCAGGAGGAGCTGGTCGTCTCCATCACTGCGTCAGCCTCAGCGCAGCGCGTTGTCACTGTTGGCGTGGACGAGACGTCCGCAGCACCGCCACAACCGCCTGAAGTTTTCGTCTCGAACAACGCAGGGCGTCGGCGGTCTCGTCGTTCGTCGGGACCGGGGAGCTGGGACGAGCGCAACCTACCTTTCCGCGAGGAGTCCGACTCCAATTCTGGCGGGGGCTCTTCGTCCGCCTCGCAGACGTCCTCGTCGAGGTCATCAAAATCCTCGAGGTCGTCTAAGTCGGGCAGGAGCGGGCAGAGTGACGGACTTAGTGACCGTGCCCGCAAGCATCGCGACGCCAAGGAGAGGAAGCGGAGGCTGCGGCGTCGAGAGCGTGACGAAGGGCGGACCCTTACCCCTGCAGCCCTAGCGGCCACCTTCAGGGAGTGCCTGAAGGAGTTCCACAGCCAAGGGGGGGGCACACGGTCCGCTCCTGCAGACCCCACAGCTGAGACCGCCAGTGCAGACCCCCAGGCCGGGGTTAATTCAGTCGCTGGAGGGGTGCCCGCGGAGCACTCCGGCGCGGATCCTCCAACGGGGGTCATTTCAGACGCTGGAGGGGTGCACGCAGAGCACCCCGGCGCAGACCCCCCAGCGGGGATCGCTTCGGTTGATCCGCAGCTGGCGGAGGGCGGGGGGGAGATTCACCCGCAGCGAGCTGGTGTTGCCCCCCTGACCGCGGTGGTGGCCCCCGATGTGGGGGTGCAAACTGGGCAGCCCGGCGGCAGAGGAGGAGCTGGAGTCAGCAACGGGGACGTGACCCTGCAGCAGACGGCGGGCAAGGGCAGCGCCACACGAGAGCGCGAGACCGTTGGCTCCCGCCAACTGGCCCGGCTACGAAGGCAGTCCCTGGAGACGGTGGTGGTTCTCGGGTCTGGTGAAGGAACCCCTGCTGACCACACCCCAGGCACTGACTCGGCAGCTGCCGTTCGACATGTGAACTTCCGTGAGGCGAACGGGACCCCTGATGGTCCTGGTGGAGTGACGCCTGGCGGGCCCTCAGCGGAGCTGCCTCCCCCTGCACATGACCCTGCTGTACCAGCACTTGGAGGTGGCGATGGGGGATGTGCACCACCTGGACCTCCGACAGCTGCTCCCTTGCCACCCGCGGTGCCACTCCCAATGCCCAGTGGGCCACCGCCACCTCCTCCTCCTCCTCCACCTGGTAGCACGCTTGCGTTACCAGCACCAGAGCATGATGGTGGAGGTCGTGACGGGTCACCAGGGAGACCTCCCCCTCCCCCTCCGTTTGGTCGAGGTGGGCATCGAGGGCGGGCCCTACTGGCCACACGAGATGGCCACACTCTGTGGGTACCGCAGCCTTGGGGGGACACTGGATACCTCGGACTCGGAATGCCGACGGCTACGGTCAGATCGGCTGCAGATGGTGGCCTTGACCTCTTCTACAAGGCTATCCTCTTGCTGGGGGTATCACTGAGGGAGTACCTTGACATGGGGGGCACTGTGGCACAGCCGCCAGTCATGCTGATGACCCCGGAGATGGAGACGCATGCGTGGGTGGTGGACCGGGGCGTGGTGGACGCGGCCCTTTTGGCATACCGCAGTAGGCCTGCGGGCTCAGGACACCCCCGCCCGGAATGGAAGCACGTCTCCAGTACCCCTGAGTCCGAGATGCACCTCCTGGATCCCGACTGTCTTACAGCATGGGCCGAGGTGGAGCAGTCGGAGTGGTATCGGCAGCTGCAGTCACGGTCAACTCCTACGCCGACTCCAACCCCGCCTCCATCTGATGGTCGAGCCCATTTTCTAGCTCTGACGGCAGCCCCCACCTCTGTGCATCATCCGACAACCCCCGCGCCTGCGACGGCTCCGACTAACCTTGGTTCACGTCACCCTCGACCTTATCTTTCACCTAACGCAGCAACCTTTACCCCTGCAGCTACTTCATCGTCCACCGCGGGAGAGCCCAGCAGCCGTGACCTCATCGGCGAGCAGAAGGTGGAGGACGCGCTGCTGAAGCTCGTGAACAAGCTGCCGAAGTTCCCTTCAGAAGGGGATTTGTCCGAAGACGACAAGGTCAACCAGCTGGAGGCCTTCTCTCGAAAGGTCCAGAACTTACTGGACAACAAGCTGGTGATGAGGGCGTGCCGCCAAGCTAGCTGCACCGGTGAGGGATACATTACCTCCGTCCCTGACATCATGTGGATTGTGGCGGAGGAGTGTTTGCGAGGTGAGCAGCGGGAGTTTGTGGAGAAGGCCGCGGGAGGTGTCGGCACGTCAGCGGGGTGGATACAACGGTACGCTGACGCTGACATATTCTTCGGGGACCTGGCCCTCAGCCTGCTGGCCATCGAGAAGCTGCAGAAGCTGCGTGATGGACTCACCCGAAGACAGTCGAGCAAGGAGACGGCCAACGCTTACCACTCGCGACTGTCTGCGCGACAGCGCACCGTGAACTTCCTGGCCAAGGTAGTGCCTGGTTGTGTGCCCGTCTCCGACGAGGATTTCGGCCACCACTTCTGGCGGGGGTTGGTGCACCACAGCAAGGTGGGGCTGGAAATGAGGAGGGTGAACCTGGACCTCAATGATCCAGGGGAGTGGGAGGATCGGGCACGTGCTGAAGGGCACAGCCGAGGCGTTACCTCGGCTGTTCTCAAGGTGCTCGAGTTCGCCAGTGACATCGAGGCGAGCAAGGCATCCAAGGCGGCGGACGCAGCCAGCAGAAGAGCCCCAGCACCTTCTGCACCTTTCTGGCAGCAACGTCGAGGACGTGCCCTAAATGCACTGACGGAGTCTGAGCTCGAGCTGGCCGCGGCATCCACACCTCCTCCTCCACCTGGACTGCCCCTTCCTGGTGCTCCACCTGGCCTCCCGGCTCCAGAGACACGGGAGTGCTACGCGTGTGGAAGGCGTGGACATCTGGTGCGGGATTGCAAGGACGCGGCCAAGCTGGCTGCGTGGAAGGCGAACGCTCCTAAAAGGTTGTCTCGAGACAGGCGGCAGGTGGTCGCTATGTTCTTCGCCATGGCACACGACGAGGACATCTCGTGGGCACCGGCGGAGCTGCGGGGAGAAGTGGAGGCCCTTGCAGCCGCAGACGTCAACGCTGTTCTAGAGTTGGCGGCTCTCACTGATTGTACGGATCTGGTGGAGGGCATCATTGAGGCGCAGCGGGCGTCCCCGGCAGCCGGCGAGTTGCCGGCCGACTCGGATCGGCAATAGGGTCTGAGGACCCTTTCGGCTGAGGGGCCAGAAAGTGACACTGGACGTCGCTCTCTTGCCGAAGCCCCTCAACCGGCTCCCGCAGCGGCGGGGGTAACCCCCATCATCGACGACCCCATGCCTGAGCACTACTCCGTACTAGAACCCTGGGCCTACGAGGGTATCTACAGGCCCTGCTTGGCCGCAGTGTCTGACCGTTTGAATGCTTGGCACTTCAGGCGGCCAGTGGGGGCGCTTTCCATGGAAGTATTGATGATGCGACTGCGCAAAAGCCTGAAGCGCAAGTCGACGACGGGGATCCGTACTGCACTGGAACGGATGCAACAAGGTCGTGGCATGAGGTCGTCTGCCGCGCCAGCTCGGAGGTACAAGAGACGGTGCGAGCTGGACAACTTCAGGAATGAGGTGGACCTGATGTGCCTGCAGAAGCAAGCCCCGGCCCACCACACTCCGTTGGGCACGCTGCCACTGCCGACGCGGCAACAGCGCATGGTCGAGCACGTGTCGGCACTGTTGCAGGGCCCTTCGAGGTCACGTGGGATGTGCAACGACTCCCAGCAGGTTCGGGCACTGGACCTGGCGGAGACACGGGCCCACGATCTATCCCTTGCGTGGGACGAGATGACTTCGGCGGAGCAGGCTGACGCCCTGCAGCAGGATGCCCCGATAGGGCACCGCGCGTGGGAAGCGGAGGGCCTTCTGCGCTGGCGCGGCCGACAGCGTGGGATGCCGGCGGAGGAATCGCTGGCCGTCATGGACTCGCCCCCCTACCCTTGGGCTACGGGGGATGTTGGTGGAAACTCCGTGGGAGTGCCCGCGGCTTCTGTTTCGGCCACGGGGACCATCCCTGGCACAGGGGGGGACATCCCCGGGATGCCGGATGCATGGTGCAGCTTGTACAGGGTGCACCAGTACCGTGAGAGGCAGTCGGCGGTGACTCCTGCAGAGGTGAGAGCGGATCTCTTTGGCGAGCAGCCGGAGCAGCAGCCAATTGAGGTTACACCGCCCGATGCCGTGACTCCTGACGAAGTACTGGAGGGTGGACCAATGGGCGAGTCTCCGGAGCACCTGGAGGACAATTTGACCCAGCAGATGGCTGCAGACAGGGGCCAGCAGCGGAGTGCAGACCCGCCAGCGCCGGACGCTGGTGGGGTCGAGGACAGCATGACCCAACAGCTGGCCAAAGCTGGGGCCCCAGAGGAGATTCACGCACTGAATACTCACCCCCTGCAGGAAGACGCTGAGGAAGAAAGCATGCGCAGTCACCCACTGACGGAGGATGATGATGACGACGATGATGGTGATGAAGCGTGTGGGGGTGACAACGGCACGAGCATGGGTGTCGGCCGTTGCAAGCGCATCCTGCGTGACGGGGGTGTGCTGTGGGCATCTCAGCTCGCTGCGGCTCATGATGAGGAAGGAGCGCTGCTGTTAGTCTTCTACGCGTATCTGCGTGGCAAGCTTGTCAAGGTACTCGTGGATTCCGGTGCCTCGGACAACTTCGTGTCTGAAGACTGCGTACGACGTTGTGGCCTACGCGTGCGGCAGGGCCCGCAAATGAAGGTCACACTAGCGGACGGGTCGGTGAAGACCACAGGGGCTGTGGCCTACTCGAAGTTCACGGCCCCCACCGCAGCGGGCTCCACCTATAATGAGTCGGCCATGGCCATGCGGGTGTTGCCACTCGGGATCCGTGTGGACGTGGTGCTGGGGGGGAAATGGTTGCGTAGCCTTTCTCCCATCATGCTGGATTACGCCGGTCACGGCTCCGTGTCCTTCGCGCGCAGGACGAAGGGGGGGGGTAAAGAGCTCGTGACCATCGCCGGCTGCAACCCGGGTAAAAGTGCTGGTGGACGCGGAGACAACTGTGCTGGACTCATCGATGAGGTCTTCCTGACGGCTGTGCAGCTGCGTAAACACCTCCTGTACGCAGAGACTCAGAGGCTCACGGGCGACGCCTCCGCTCAGCCGGCGTGGCTTATGATGGCGCGCAGGGACGGCAGCGAGCACGATTCGGCCTTCGCTGCTACTGCAGCCGGAGATCATCCCGACGCGGAACTCCTCGCGGTCGAGGCCGAAGCAATATGCCTCTCGGTGGACACTGCAGCTGATGCGAAGCCTGTGGCCAGCACCCAGGTGAAGCTGGAACCCCCGGATACTGGGGGCACCGCCAAAGACATCCCACAGGACACGAGGGACGCCAAGGTGGCACCCCGCTGGAAGGAGAAGTTCCGGGCACTCTTCGAGGAGTTCTCCGAGGAGCTGCGTGACGCCCTCCCCATGATGTCCAAACTGCGGCGGTCGATGGAGGATGAGGCCAGAGTCACCCTTAAGCCGGACAAGGAGGGAGGACCTCCATTTCGCCGTCCCTACCGCATGTCTGTGGAAGAGCTTCGGCAACTGCGGGAACGCATCGAGCAGCTGGTGGAAAAGGGCTACATCAGACCCTCATCCAGTCCTTACGCGGCACCATGTCTCATGGTACCCAAACCGGGCCAGCCTAACACGCTGCGCCGGGTGGTGGACTACCGCCAGCTGAACTCTCAAACAGTGAGAGATCGGTACCCGCTGCCGGACATTCAGTTGATGTTCGACGAGATGCAGGGTGCCACCCACTTCTCCTCCTTCGACGCCGTGGATGGATTCTGGCAAGTCCCCATGGCTGAGGAAGGCGTGGAGAAGACAGCATTCACCACCCAGATGGGCTCCTACGAGTGGCTGGTGATGCCACAGGGATTGCAGAATTCCCCGTCACAGTACCAGCGGAGGATGCAGAGAGCCTTAGGACACTTACCTTTCGTCCGAATCTTCATCGACGATGTGGTGGTGTTCTCGAAGGGTGGAGTCCAAGAACACTACGACAACGTCCGTACCTTCCTTCAGACCTGTTGCGAGAAAGGAGTATACCTCAAGGCCTCTAAGGCGCAGATGCTGAAGGAGTCCTTGAGGTTTCTTGGGCACACCCTGTCCAGCGAGGGCTGCAAGCCGCAGCATGACAAGGTGGCGGCAGTGCGCGACTGGCCGGCGCTGGAGAATGTCACTCACGTCCGGCAGTTCCTGGGCCTAGCCGGTTATTATCGTCGGTTCATTCACTGTTTCTCCGCCATCGCGCAGCCCCTCACCATGCTCACCAAGAACGAGGTGGAGTGGAGATGGGGCCCTGAGCAGCAGTGGGCCTTCGAAGAGCTGAAAGCAGCACTGGTGGACGCCCCCGTTCTGGCCCCGCCGAACGTGAAGGCCGCAGCGGACGGATCAGCCCCCTTCGTGGTGCAGACCGACGCGAGTGGGGTGGCGCTGGGTGGAGTCCTGATGCAGGACTGTGGTGAAGGACTTAAGGTGATAGCCTACGAGAGCCGGCTCCGCGGCTGAGCAGAACTACCACACGGGCGAGAGGGAGCTCTGCGGACTTCACCACTGCACCACGGTGACCTGGCGGCACTACCTGATCTTCACCGCCTTCAAGCTGCAAGGCGACCACCGGCCACTGGAATGGCTGATGGAGCCGGGGAGGGAGCTGAGTCGGCGGCAGGCACGATGGTACATGGATCTCGTGGAGGTGGGAGTCCCCCGCATGGAGTACGTGAAAGGGGCCCTGCTACTGGTTCCAGACGCCTTGTCACGGCGACCCGACTACTCTGCGAAGACGCCTCGGGAGGGCTTGAAGGAGGCCGGCATTCTCGACGCTAAGTCGGACCTCCCGAAGGACCCCCTCTCTGTGTTGGACACCTCCGACCTCTTTGAGGAGGGCCCAGCCTTGGGCACCCTGACCCAGCTTGCTGAGGTGAACAGCTGGTTGGACGCGGGGGACACTCTGCAGCTGGCGGAGTTGGCTATGGAGTCCCAACTTGGTGCCAAGGAGCTTCGAGCCCCGCACCATTGCGAGGACCTCCCAATAGAGGTTGCAGCGGGTGCTGGGGGGGTACAGACGCAGCACCCTGGCGCGGATCTCCCCACGGAGGTCACATCAGACGCTGGAGGGGTGCAGATGCAGCACCCTGGCGCGGATCTCCCGACGGAGGTCACATCAGACGCTGGAGGGGTGCAGATGCAGCACCCTGGCGCGGATCTCCCGACGGAGGTCACATCAGACGCTGGAGGGGTGCAGATGCAGCACCCTGGCGCGGATCTCCCGACGGAGGTCACATCAGATGTTGGAGGGGTGCAAACTGAGCACCCCGGCGCGGACCACCTGACGGAGGTCACAGCGCCCCCCACGAGAGGGGCGACGCTGGCGTTTCAGCGTGCTTCCCTGAAGAAGAGTACAAGGGCTCTTCGGGGGGCCTTCAAGTCCCTTCGCGCAATGGGACGGTCCAAGCTACCAGGAAAGGCGGCATTGGAAATGCCAGCGGAGGCCTCAGAGCAACCTTGTGGCGTGGTGGCCTCACGCACCCGGTCAAAAACTGGGTTACCTCCTGCGGGAGGGACGTCGGGGTGCCAAGCACCCATAGCGCCTGCACAAACTCCGCCGCAGGTGTCAGCCAAGGTCCCTATGGAGCGCCCCAGCGGCACGGTGACCTCTCGCTCGCGGTCGAACACCAAATCGCCGCCCCAGCAAGAGGCAGTAAAACCGGCGACACCTCCGACGGTGGTTCTGACTGACGCCCCCAGGACGAGGAAGCCCCCTGCGAAGAGCGCGTCTCAATCGCGGAGGGAATCGACGGGGCGGTTGCACCAGGCATTGTTCGAACGGCTACAGTCGAAATACGGGAAGTTCGACGTGGATGCCTGTCGCGGACCAAAAGGCCGCGGTCAGCTGGTGGACAAATACTGGGAAAACTGCCTAAAGGAGCAGTGGAGAGGACTTCACGTGTGGTGCAGCCCCCCACATGACAGCGACCATCTCACCATCGAGGCTGTACTCCGCACCTACGTGCATGAGTGGCGGCAAGACCCCGAGAACACCTCTGCAGTGTTCCTGCTGCCGGACCTACAGTCGCGCATGCCGCAGTGGAGGAAGCTTTTCAGACGCGCGGGGATGCGTATTGAGGAGGTCATCCCCACACATGACTCTCAGGGGAATCCCACCCAACTGTTTAAGGGAACAGATGGAGTGCTGCAGGACCTCCCATGGCCGATGCTGGTGGTGTATGCTCCACCCTCGAAGTCAAGACCGCAGAGGATTCGACACCAGCGAGTGCCCCCGCCAATTGTTGATGCAGGCAAGGCGTCAAAGGTGCGGGACGCGCAGGGCACAGTTTCTGGAGGAGATTTCCTTGAGGCCCTGCGGGACGAGTACAGCCGAGACGGGCCCCTTCGTACTCTGCGGGAGCAAGTACAGTCAGCTCCCCATCACAGCACGAAGCACTTCCGCATTGTTGGCGAAGTGCTGTGGCGGGTAGCTGCGGGGCACTACCAGCTGGTCCTGGGTGAGGACTCGCCCCTCCGGGAGATTGTGTTCCGCGAAGCCCACGACTCCCTGGCAGCGGGTCACACAGGGCGCGACAAGACACTTGAAAGGGTTCTTCGTCGATTCTGGTGGAAGAACGCCTCGGATGATGTGGGGGCTTGGGTGGCGTCCTGCCCCACTTGCCAGGCTGTGAAACCCCGATCGTCATACCCTGATGGACTGCTTAACCCGCATTCGATCCCGTCGCGAAACTGGCAGGACGTGGGTGTGGACTTTGTCACCGGTCTACCTTTGACCGAGCAAGGGAACGACGCGTTCGTCGCCTTCACCTGTAAGCTCTCGAAGATGGTCCACGTGGTCCCCATTAACTTCGGGGACAGCTCAGCAGCCACTATTGCTCGCATCTACTTCGACACCGTGTGGAGGCAGCATGGCGCGCCTATGAAAATTGTCAGCGACCGGGACCCACGCTTCCAAGACGCGTTCTGGAAAGAGCTGATGCGGTTGATGGGGGTCAAGGTGGCAATGACCACCCCTTACAACCCCCGATCTGATGGTCAAGCGGAGCACACCAACCGGGTCGTGGAGGATATGCTTCGCTCCTTCGTCGATGATAGTCCGGAGGACTGGGACCTGTACGCCACCAACGTCGAGTTTGCTATCAACGACTCGCGCAGTGACGTAACCGGTTTCACCCCCTTCGAGTTGTGCTATGGTGTGTCACCCATGTCACAGCTTGACATGTTTCTAGAAGCTGCCCAGTCTACCGATGGGCGACGCAAAGGAGGGGTGGGGACTGCACATGAATGGGCGTTTCGTTTTTCGTCGCAGCTGCGGGACGCGCGGGGTAGACTGGAGTTGGCACAGCAGCGGCAGCGAGATCTCTTCGATCAGCGCCATGGGCAGCGAGAGTATGCGGTGGGGGACCTCGTCTGGGTAGAAGCCAAGCACCTCACGGAGAAGCTCATGGACAGGTCCCTTTGCAGGAAGCTCAGCAAGCGCTGGCATGGGCCGTTGGCGGTAACGGAGCGGTTCTACAGTGACATGCAGGCGGGTCTTCCGGAGGCAGACCGAGGTGCTCCGGTGGCTTATCGACTGCAGCTCCCCCCACGCTGGCGTATACATGATGTGTTCGCACAACATCGACTGAAGCCATACGTGGGAGGGGCAGATGCGTTCGCGTCACGCCGACAGCCAGCAATCCCAGAGGCGGTGATAGTTGATGGACAACGCGAGGCCCATGTGGATCGCATTCTGGCTCGACGAGTTCGCATCTCCCGAGGAAAGGAGATTGTGGAATGGAAGGTACGCTGGACGGGCTACTCAAAGGCCCACGATTCGTGGAGGACTCGAGACAAGCTGGAGCGTGGAGCACCTCTGCAGCAGCTTAAGGACTTTGAGACCGAACGTCTGGCCATGGAGGGCCAGGTACGTGACGCTGCATTACGTCGTCGAGAGCAACGCCGTGATACACCCAGTTCTGCTGCGGTGGCGTCAGGTGCCTCTTTAGCCTACCTGTTGGCGAGACCCTGGGAGGAGGAGTTTGAGAACCCCACCGACGAATGCCTTCCTTGGGAACAACGTGGAATGACGAGAGAGGGCGAGGTCACCTATGTCACTACCCTCGCTGCACTTGATACTCGGCCAGTACGGATATTGGTATTGTTCAGTGGAACAGGCTCCGTGGAAAAGGAGTTTGCCCGCTGCTTCCCAGCCTCGAGATCGGTAACTCTGGACGCTGACCCGCTTTGGCGGCCGACTCACGTGACGGCCATTGAGAGCTGGGATTATTGGAGGTATCCCCCAGGGTACTTCGACGTGGTATGGGCAAGCCCCCCTTGTACCCAGTACAGTCAGGCCCGCACCACTGGAGGTCCGCCCGATTTCGTTACAGCGGACGCTTGCGTACAACGCACCCTAGACATCATCGAGTATCTCCGTCCTCAACACTGGTTTGTGGAGAACCCGATGGGCCGTTACCCTGACGCCCTGCGTTTCAGGCCAGTAATGAGCCATTTACCGGCGCCCCTCACTTGCACCTACTGCATGTATGGGAAACGATACATGAAACCTACGTGTATATGGGCGAGCTCGCCTCCGCCCGAACCCTTACTGCAATGCTCTGCAGCGACTCCTTGTTCGCATCGACGTGCAACAGGAGTTCACCCTGATACTGCACAACTGGGACCGAGTGGTCATCGGAAGGGGATGCAGAAGTCACACGCAGTGTATCCAGTTCCAGAGGGTCTACTGCGGCATCTGTTCCAGCACTTGACTTTTGGAGGCACAGGAAAGTAAACGATGTTACGGTCATAACCCTTGGACCGAGTGCAACCGATCTACGGCAAGCAGAGTTTCGAAGGAGAAGACGAAGACTGAAGACCTGCCTTAGATATCGGTTGTGTGCGGTTGGGTGAATCCGGGATGAGCGTTGGCAGCGTGATCCTTGGTGAAGCCCTTCTGCTACGCTGATGAGCAGAGGAATCACGAGACCCCTGTACGCTATTGTATGTGTGATTATGCTTTAGTCGTGGTTTCAGGGGAAAGTCCACTCCTAACGGGGGGAGAGTTGTGCCAGGAGGCACGACGTACCTGCTGAGACACCCATAGTAGGGGGGTCTGATTTCGATGAGAATAAGAGTAGCGAACTATTAGGGAAATTAGTGAGTGGATGTGACATTGCCTGAGCGAACAGTTGGGGAAAATGATATGTGAGCTCAGAGGAGAGAATAAAGAGAGGTAACAGAGTTGGTCTCTCAGACTTGGACAGCAAATGATATAACTCTTGCTGTCTGGGTTTATGTTAAATAGTATATCTGAATATATGATATGATTCCTCAAGATAATAGAGGATAATAGTTTACTCCTGGGAATTCCCCTGGGACAGCTAAGGTGAAGGTTGTGCTGCCAACATCGGGTTTGCACTGTGCTACCAACTTCGGGTTTACACGGGAAGGGGGTTGATTACAATAACACTTCGGCCTGTTGTAAGCCAATGAGAAATAATAAACAAGTCCAAACTGAGCCGACAGTCCTTGTCGGCTCCTTTTATACCGTTGTCTTGCAAGCTCATTCTGATTCGGCATCTGTCACTCTCAATCTCATTCTACTGTCGGTTTTCCCTCCTAATTACAACAGTGCAGTCATATTCGATTTGAGAGTGCAGATCAACGTGACAGGCAGGTCACTCAAATACCTCCTGACACAAAAATAATGCACATGAAAATACATACGCTATCAACTTTGAAACCAAAAAACAGCCGTAACTTTAACAAAAAACATTTTTCGGACCCGCCGTTTTGCATGCAGCTTTTCCTATGTAAAGCCCCCACTATAACATGCACCCCCGGAAAAAGCAGCAACACAAAAATTCCGTCCTCGACTAGTGCGGTACAAATCCTCGATCCAAGCCATTTACTTTTATATGCTGTAGACCAGCTATACATTAAATGATTCAGCCTCATGGTGTTTAACGAAAGAGTCTTCTGCACATGTCGGCCGGTGCACCCATATATCAAGTAGGCAGGCTTCACAATGTCAGCAGCAACAAACGCATACACAAATAGGAATGGACAGCCAGGTACAAAGTGCCAATGCAGAATGCAGCGTTGATGTCGTTATCTTCCAATCTCCAACGCCCAAGTTAGTTATCACAATCCCTTGCATGGTCAAGAGCTTTTGGGCAAGTCAAGGCTTTTTCGCTTGTTCAGGTATTCCTCGGCTCTCTGTTCAGAGTCAATCGCTGCCTTGCGATTTCTATCAAAATGATTTTTCAGCCCTATCCAGCACTGGTAGTAGTTCTGATCAAGGCACGGGTGTGATAGCATCTCGGTTCTCACCCGTGGCGTGTGATAAGTCCTGAAATGTCAACAGGTCCCACCAACAACACGATCTCACAACAAAATCCAAAGATTTGAACGGCTTTGGTATTGCACACAACGATTCCCACGCCACGTGGGGTGAGCTGCGTCAAGTTGAGGTGAACTGACCATAATTCTGACACTCCAGTGAACAATCCAGTGCGAGGTAAGATGGCAGCCTTGCACCACACAGCCGTGGCGGTCTCGCCTAAATGGAAGTGATGGAGATTGTATACAGTGCATTGGCTCAGTGGGCGCTGCCTCAGAGGTGGCCAGCGACACTGCTGGACCCACACAAGCTGGAGCCTCCTGTAGGTGTCAGCAGTGCTGTGCGCAGCACGTACTCAGAAAAGAGTCCAGGACATGGGCGGGTGTTGCACATAGGCGCAGCCGTGGGAGGAAGCCACAAGGGGACCCACTCAAACATGAAGGCCAATGCACTCGCTGGAATTTTGCTTGGCTTATCAGTGTCTGCCTCGATGCTCGCCTCGTAGCAGGCCGTGTCAGGGCCTGCCGCCATCCGCCTCCCCTCCCCCGCGCTCTTTGCATCGCCTCTTAGCATGGTGGCACAGGAATGGAGGCAGACATTGCGTGGCGCTAGCTTCACCACCTCCCAGCAGTCAGCACCAGGTTCGTTTACCCCCGCAACGCCCCATCCAATCGCCACTTCTACAGATTTCTGCAGTTTTGAATTTGCTTCATACTCGGACCCCCTCTCACCAACAATTTCTCCCACAACCCAGTCACATATTCCCTTGGGGCTACCAAATGCTGTTGGGGGATTTTCTCAGGGGGTGTGGGGGGCTCCACAAGGCGCATGAGGGGCTATACCATGTGGTGTCATGCTCGCGTGCAGGCTGGCACCGCCTGGCGTAAACTTGTCTTCTTTTGCTTCATACTGCATCCGGTATCCTCCGCAACCCTCCGCGCAATCAGCGGCCTCAGGTCCCAGTCAGCTGCATCGACCTCAAGTCAGCGGGTGGAGGCGCGCAAGCTGTTGGCGGCTAGGGCTAGACAACCAGGTGGCATGGCCAGGAAACAGCATGTGAATGCCAGCATATACGTGCTGCCGGGTGCATCCAAGCCCCCCGTGCGAGTCACTCATTCGGCGTTGTCATCTGCACCTAGAGGTGCCAATAACATGCCTATCACCTCACCTCCATCTATATGCATACGTAACCCCATCGAAGGGGCAAAGAAAGGGGGACGGGGGATACCTGCCCCCGGATGAGCCCCATGAACTCGCTCATGAAGTTGCGGTGAAAGTAAGGTGGACGGAAGGTATTCTCGGCCACTGTCCATCGCGGAGGAAAGATGACAAAGTCTGCAACAGGTAACCCGTGCTGCAAAAGCCCCCCCGCCCCCCCGAAAGTGCCTTACTCCTGCTCTGCTTCCCCGATGGTGCACCGCTCCCTGCAAAAACGTCCCATGAAAGTCTCCTCGTATGTATTGTATACCACCATTACCAATCATGAATCAGAAAATAATGGTGAAAGAACGAGGTGAAAATATGAAGCGAACTAACCCTCATTGGCAGCGTCTCGCACCGTAATTTTGGCAACAATGGGATGACCACGCCATAATGACAATACTCAGATAATACTGACATGTACGCATGTGTGATGACCCCGCTGTGATGATAATACTCAGATAATACTGACGTGTACGCATGTGTGATGACCACACCGTGATGATAACGCTCAGATAACACTGATGTGTACGCATGTGTGATGACCCGCCGTGATGACAATACTCAGATAATACTGATGTGTCGTATGTGTGATGACCCCGCAGTGATGACAATACTCAGATAATACCGACGTGTGCGCATGTGTGATGACCCCGCCGTGATGACAATACTCAGATAATACTGACGTGTACGCATGTGTGATGACCACACCGTGGTGATAATACTCAGATAATACTGACGTGTACGCATGTGTGATGACCACGCCGTGATGATAACACTCAGATAATATTGACGTGTACGCATGTGTGATGACCACGCCGTGGTGATAATACTCAGATTTCTCTTTTGCTCGAATCCTCATTTGCCAAAAGCAGGCACTGCAATACATTTCATTAAAATGATTTTGTAAAGTGTTTAAAATGCATTTTGTGCTTTTTACATGCTTTCTAAATTCATGTTTTTGATGAGATGTCCAGACTGTCTGTGCACGTCACCAAAAGGAAAGAGTCCTCTGGGTCGGGAGCGGTGGGAAGAGCAAAAGGAACAGAGCTGAACAGGCGTGTCGCTTCGTGGCTACTTGTACATCCTGTTTGTGTCACGGAGCTACATGTGTCATTCGGCTCTACTGCAGCAGGAGTCACGGATTCTGAAAGTCTGAAACCACAAAAATTCTGTTGCACTCCAATTTGAACATTTCTCTTTTGCTCGAATCCTCATTTGCCATGAAACCAAAGATGAAACTGTGAGGCACACAAAAGAAATCTGATCTCTGTCACTGTGACCATGTTAACCAAGCGAAGTAGTAGTCCATGTCTGTGTCCCTCAGAGCTGTCGGGTCGATGTAGTGTTGCACTGCCGAAGAGAACTGTGACCAGCCTCCCAGGAAGCACACTTTCTCCATTGTAACACCCACAGCTCGAGCACACGTCGTGGCACCCTTCCGGGTGCTGTGTGCAGAAAAGTGACCTCCTTCAGGAGGTCTGCAGTCCAGCTCGCTGAGAGCTAGACCAATCCAGTCATTTGCCACGGAAGCCTTGAAGTTCTTCGGGTCCTCGGGTAGCAGCCAGTAGGCGTCAGGTTGAGTCTTCTCAGAACTGTTCCAAGCCGTGTCACGGTGGAACTCCCAGTGCTCGATCAGCTCCTTCAACAGAGCCACCCCCTTCCAGGGGATGCACAGGCGTCTCTTCACCCGTTGATGTCGCCGTCCCTTCTCCTTCAGCAGCACCACTGAGAACTCACTGTCGCCACAATGAACGTGCTGCCGTGACAACGAGGTCCCCGTGTCCGGTCTGCCGAAGGTCACGAAGGCCACAACCACGTAGGTGAAGGCTCGCAGTAGCTGCAGCTCCTCAGGCGATCTCGGAGTCAAACTCAGCGCTGCTTCGTGCACACGTCGTACGTGTGCCGCTGGCAGCCACGTCCGCTGGGTCTCGATGTTCTCCTCCTGCACCGCCAGCTCCGCCTGGATGGTCGCCATCCCCTTCACAGCTCGGGTCACAGAACGCCCCTTCGCTGGTCCAGGAAAACCAAGGTCCTCGTGGTAGTTGTTGATGGCGGACAGGTACGGCTGTAAGGATGCCGACTTGATGTTCCCGTCCTCCAACAGAGAGGCGATGTACAGCAACACGGTCGCCTCCGACGCTGGTAGCCACGGCCGTTGGTCACGCTCACAAAATAAAATGAATCGCCGCGCCTTCGGTCCGTAGTTGCCCATCGTCGTGTCCAGCAGTGCCTTTCTCTGCATCGACACCGCCAGTTCCGTGAGCCGGGAAGGTCCCAACTCACCCCTCCACCGCTCACAAAGTGAGCGCATGAGGAAATTTTGTACAACACCGCCGCGCTTGTACTCTTCATAGTTGCCTCCGCTGCTCCGCTCGGTGTTCTCGCCGTCCGCGTCTGATGCCTCGTCCGTGCTGTTGATGATTTTGAAGTTCTCCTCGGACAAGTCTAGCGTCTCCTCGTCGCCGTCGTCGTACAACACGTGCGCCTTCCCGTCCTCGTCGAACTCCTTCACCACACCCGGGTAGAAGCAGTCATCGTCCTTCCAGAACACCTCGATTTTTGTACCCACGGTCACCTTGCTTGCTGTCGTACTCGTAGCAGAGCTTCTTCGTACTTCAGCAGCGTAGTAACTCACGGGCGCGCCTCGATGAAGAACATCACAGCGTCCCACTTCGAGGGCCCGAGCAGCTCGGACCCTCCCAGCCTGCTCGGAGTGAACAGGTCCCTGCGCCTTGGCATGATCACCACCTCGGTGGCCAGGGCCTCCAGCTCTCTGAACCAGGACTGTCCCGGCCAGTACAGAGCCACCACCGTAGCAGCGGCCCCCTCCTCCCGTAGCTTGTGCGCCACCTCGTCCAGCAGCGCCCACGGGGGGTTCACCCAATTGTTCTCCCCCGCCAGTCGTACGTCAGAGAGTCCACACCTTCGCACTTCGGGTCCTTCCACGTAGCGTAGTACCGAGGAAGCTGCGCGGAGATCTCGGAAGCGAACCGGTCGACTGTGTAGGGCCCCCACTGCTTGTTGGCCCACACGAACCAGTCCCGATTCAGCCGCCAGTCGTCCAAATCCTCGCAACGCGAAAGGTTGTCGGCCCACACGTTGGCCTCGCTGCGGATGTACCGAGCCTGCAACTCGATGTCGTGCAGATCCAGTAGCAGCCAGAGTCTCCTCATTCTCCTCATCAGGTCCGGGTTCCTGGAGGTGAAGTGTGACAGCATCGCCACCACCGCCTGGTTGTCGCAGTAGAGCCGTACGACCTTGCCCTCCAGCTCCTGCAGGAACGCCTGTACGGTCTTGTACACGGCCTCCAGCTCCAGGTGTGTAATGTGCCAACTGCGCATCTCGTCTGGCCAGAAACCTCGCGCGGGGAACTTCACGTTCAGCACTCCTCCCCAAGCTGTCATCGAAGAGTCCGTGTGCACCTTCGCTCTCGTCGGGGATCTCCAGATCTTGCACCCGTTCCACCTGCTCATCACAGGCAGCCTGGACCACCATTCTAAGTCCCCCCGAGCTGAACGCGAGATTTTTACCTTCGCTCCCCAGTTGCGTTTCTCTGCCAGCACGAAGTAGAGCTCCCGTAGGTAGAGCCGCGCCGCTGGTACTGCTAAGTACACGGATTGGCAGAGCCCCGTGAAGGACGCCAGTCTCCTGGCAGGAATCCACCTCCGATTTCTCGCTGCGTCGCACAGGATCTCCTTCGCCTTGGTGTGGATTTTGTGTACCCGTCGTTCTGTTACACGGAATTGTCCCAGCTTCAGGTCCACCTCCAACCCGAGGTGCTCCACCACCTGCGTAGGCTCCCAGTGGCCCTTCTTCTCGTTCCGCCGTAGGCCAAGTCGATGAAGCACCAGCTGAACTTTTTCTCGACGCAGAAAGCCTTCTCGCTGAGAGTCGACCAGCACCAGAAAATCGTCCATGTACGGTAGTACTCGCATTCCGCTGTGACGGTTCGCGTCCCCGCCAGCACCACCGGTCCTGCGACGGACTGACCATCGCTGTCGTATTGCGGAACCGTCCCGCAGTCTCCTGATTTCTCTGCGATCCTCCGCTGCCTGTGGAGAACGTAAAGCCTCCACCATCACGCGTACGAACTTGCAGAACACTCTCGGAGCGTCGCTCCATCCGAACGGCATCGCTGAACATTGAAGCAAGTCCCCTTGCAGGTCGAACTGCATGAACTTCTGAAAGTCCGAGTGGATCCCCAACGCATGAAAACCGTCCTAGAGGTCGAAGCTGAAGCACCAGTCGCCCGGTTTCGCCAGTCGCCTTAGTTTCTTCAGCGTCTCCATCTTCACACGATTCTTCATACACCACTGGTTCAGCCATCGGAAGTCCACCACCAGTCTCCACTTGTTCGTACCCGGTTTTGGCACTAAAAAAGCGCGAGAAACGTGAGATCTTCTCGTCGCTCTCGTCCAGGCACCGTTCTCCAGCAGCCTCTCCTTCTCCGCGTCCAGCCACACCTGCTGCTGCCGCGTAGCATCCCTCAGTGACACCCCGTGGTCGAACGGAGGCGGAGGCTTGCGCTTCCACCTCAACTTCACCCCGTGAGTAATCCATTGCATCACCTCGGAACTGGCGCCCGCCGCGCGCCATGCTCCCCTCCGCTGTCTCACCTGCTGTTGCACAGTGAGTTTTCCCCGACCAGCGCCCGGAGAGGGCTGTTGCGCTGGACGGGGTGGCGGCACGCACATCACACATCGGCCGCGGGCTTTCCGCCCCGGCCCTTGCCGCCTTTGTCGGTAGGCTTCTTACCGTCCTTCTCCTCGTTCTTCTTACGCTCCTTCCAGCGGTCCCGGTCCCGTGGATCTTTCACAACCCGCGTTTCCGCGTTCGCTGCATTTTTCGACGTAAGGTTCAGCATCGCCCTGCCGCGGTTCTTGTCGAAGTCGTTCAGCCACTGCTGCAACACCTCATCTGCCACCACGCCGTCTGCTGCCTGGTAGACCCTGTCCTCCACGAACTGCAGCTTTGCGCGTAGAGCGTCCGATCCTCCCCGTTGTGAAGAACCAGGCTCCTGCTCCAGCTGCCCGCGCAGTTCCAGCATCGTCCAACGGTTGCACAGCAACGCGTACACGCCGTGCACCGAGTTGGTAACCGCGTGGAAACGTTTCTGCCACTCTCTCTGCGTCAATCCGGAGTCCTCGTTCACGTCCAACGTCTTGTTGCACTCGTCCACCACATCGTGCAAATAAGACAGCGCTGGAGCCAGAACCATGCACTCGTACTTCATCGAAGAGTTGGACTTCTTGGAGAGCGCGTCGTACGTCTTGCTGCCGTGCAGGTCGTACAACTGCGGCATCCTCGATGTCAATGTAGCCGGCCGCGGTGGGAACGGGTTGATCGAGGCTGCTGGCACGTACTCCAGCTTCCTCCTTCTCTCCAGAAGTTGCTCGGCGGTCTTGGTTGCGGAGTCCGGGTCAGAAGTCCCAAGCTTCGCTGCCACCTTCGCCTCCAACTCAACGTTGATCTGTGCTTGACGTTGAAGCTCATTACGCAGCAGTCGATGCTCCTCTGCCTGCTGCCTCTGCATCTCAAGCAGCTCCCCTTGCTGCTTTTGCATTGTCAGAATTTGTTGCATCAGCACGTCTTGAGTGGACGGTGCTGCCGGGGAAGGGGAAGCCTGCCCGATGTCTGGCTTCCCCGGGAGGGGAGGGAAATCCTCTGCAGACTTGCCCTTCGAAGATCCAGCCATTCTCTCTCCCTCAAAAGAGTAACAGTGAAGTCAATCGTACTGCCGTAGCCGATGTGAAGCCGTCGTTTGAAGTCGTAACGCCGTCCCCGTGACTTCTCTGTCAGATCTCCTATCGTCGTTCGATCGCCGTCGTACAACCAAGTGGTCTAGTCACCACCTACTCTACTGTTTTAACGGTGAAACAGGTGAAGAAAATTGCAAAATCAGATTTGCAGTGTGCCTCACAGAGTACCGTAGGTACCCGTGAAGTTCCTGTTTGCAAGAGCAAAAGGAACAGAGCTGAACAGGCGTGCCGCTTCGTGGCTACTTGTACATCCTGTTTGTGTCACGGAGCTACATGTGTCATTCGGCTCTACTACAGCAGGAGTCACGGATTCTGAAAGTCTGAAACCACAAAAATTCAGTTGCACTCCAATTTGAACATAATACTAACGTGTACGCATGTGTGATGACCACGCCGTGATGATAACACTCAGATAATACTGACGTGTACGCATGTGTGATGACCACGCTGTGGTGATAATACTCAGATAATACTAACATGTATAACATGTACGCACGTGTGATGACCACGCCGTGGTGATAATACTCAGATAATACTGACGTGTACGCATGTGTGATGACCCCGCCGTGATGACAATTCTCAGATAATACTGACGTGTACGCATGTGTGATGACCCCGCCGTGATGATAATACTAGACAATTATTATTTGGAAAATAATAATTTGGGTTATTGTAGAAGTTACGCTCGCGAACCCTAAGTTTAGGGTCGTTAGGCCCGTCTGCCCGAGATGCCACACTGTGTCTGTGGCATCGGTACGGGGGGAGTCATCGATCACGGGATCGATGACTCGTCTGGTGCTTGACACGAGAAGTTAGTTAAGAACTGTCTCGCGAGGTGTCAAGCAGTTTTCGGAATCTCAGCCTCAGTAGCAACGCTCCATCACTGTTCTTCCTTTCTTTTTCCCGGATTCCGAAAAGTTTACGCAAAAATTTCTTAATACGCGCGGCGTATAGCAAAAGTTTTTAGCTTTCCTACACGTGGATGTCTGGACAGCTGAGCGCGGGACTGAGAGGAGCGTACGGACAGCCTACGGAGAAGGACGCGGGCACGCAGACTTTCATTGCTGGTGTGCGAGGACCTTTGGTGGATCGTACCGACAGGAGTGATTGGTCGCACCCAATCTTTGTGCCGTGCAAGTGTAGTTTCGACTGTCTGTACTGGGATCTGCGTTTCCCGTACGCAGGTTACGTTTATCGTACGCACGGGAGCGACAATCGAGCTGGAGGTGCCGGAGGCGGACTTCTCTGCCCCCTGTTTTGTTTGCTAGGAGCGTGAAATATTTCCTCACGCTAAGTGGCAGACTTGGGAGCCAATTTTGAACGTCGTTGCGCCGTAGAGACGGGCGCACGTTCGTGACGACCAACCTTTGTGCGGCTTGCGCGGAGGAAGTTTGGGAGAAAGACTTGGACAGCGTCCGGTTTCCGATCGGCAGGGGTGCAACTTTTGGTTTGCAAGGGGCGATCACGGGACATGGGAGGACAACGAGGAGACGGCAGGGGTCAGCGGCTGTCATCGCCCGAGGTGAACAGGACGCGAGATCAATACCGGCGGGCGGCGATCTGGTGTACCAAGACTAGGGTTGCAGCGGTGGAGCGACTGCTGGAGCACCCCTCCAGGCTTACGACGAAGGATGTAGTGCTAGAGGAGCGGGGGGACATGTTGATCGAGTTCCAGCGGCTGGAAGAAGCGATCATGGAGGACATGCCGTAGGACTTGGAGGGCCCCACGGACGATCTAGTGGAAGTGGGGCTGCTTGGCAGTGATCGGCGTGTGGTGCGCGGTGAGTGGGCCCTTGGGGAGCCCGGAGACAGGTGGGATCGGCTGCGCAGGGTAGCAGCGAAGGAGCGTCGCCGGGTCATGGCGTGGGCGACAACAGCACGTGACATGCAGCAGGAGGTGCGGCCCGGTACGCAGCCCTCTCCGAACGGGAGCGGCAGCCCCGGTTTGTCGGGACCGTCACCGAGAGGAGTGCTGCACTCGGAGGGGGAGGTGCAGCGGATGGTGGAAGCAGCAGTTGCGGCGGCGCTGGCGGGGCGTGACCCGGGCAGCAAGGGAGGCAGCGGTAAGGGACGCGATCCGCCCACTTCCCTCCGAGATGTGACACGAGCGTCGGTGGGGAAGCGCTTGGGGTGGACATGGTCGGAGTGTGAGCGCGTGATCACGGAGATTAGGGTCGCTGCAGCGCGACAGGCGGCAGATCTGGCGCGGGTGAAGCATGAGTTCGGGCGGCACCCGGCCGGACGTGTGGAGCCATGGGAGTTCGACGCGGGGACGACCGCTTTCCCGCGTGCAAGCAGGAGCAGTGCAGGCTGGAGGAGCTTCACGCGGATAGGAAGGTGCGCGCGAAGCACCTATACGCGTACATCGAGCTGGCGCTGCAGGAGCTGGCGAAGATGCAGCGGGCGCTGGCGGGCGTGGCAGGGATCGTTCAACCATCGTTTGATGAGGAGTGGGCTGCGGCAGCAGCGGCGAGCAAGAAGTGGCGCGCCGTGCAGCAGCCGAGCGGATCAGACGGTGAGGATAGCGAAGGCGAGGAGAAGAAGCGGGCAGCGGCCAAGGCGCGCTTCGGGTCGCTGCGTACAGCGACGGACAAGGAGCTGCGGAGGGCGCTGGACGGCAGCCAGGCGGTCAAAGACATCACGCGCCCGCCAGGTGAGATTGCCGCTCCTGCCAGACCCATCCTCCCCGCAGGTGGTGCGCTGAAGGGGATGGACATCCGGGTATCGCGCCCCGGGAGACTACGAGGAGGGCAGCGCGGAGTGGAGACTGGACGCGAAGCGGGGATTGGTGCTGGAGTCGAAGGCCAAGCACTGCTGGTCCTTCAAGGAGTGGGACGAGACCTTCACGGTCCTGATGTGCAAGGCCCCGGAGGAAGCCGGGACCTGCTGCTGCAGTTCAGGAAGTGGATGCGACTCATGTCCCTTGATTACTCATGGGACCACCTCCGGAAGTTCTACGATCATCTCTGCGCGCAGATGGAGAAGGAGGCCTCTACCACCTTCGAGCTGGTGTCCTACACGGCTCACTGGGAGATGTACAAAAGGAACAAGGGCATCAAGGTGAAGGGCGCGGGTGGCGGAGCCGGCGGCGGTGGAGGCGGCAGCTACGGGGGAGGCGGGGGCAAATATCCCCGCAAAACGCAGGATCAGCCAGCAGGTGCCGCGCCGAAGGAGGGGGCGCAGCAGGCCCGCGGAGGCGCGGGGGGCGGGAGGCAACGCGACGCCGTCAAGACGGGTGCGTGCTTCTTGTTCAACTCTGTTGCGGGTTGTGACCGCAGGAACTGCAAGTTCACGCACAAGTGCGTGAAGTGTGGCGACAAAAACCACGTGCACTACGATGGCCACGAGTGCACGGCGCCAGCAGGCGCCTAGGGATGATGGGACTCGCGGTGGAGCCCGGGGGAGGCCACGCCCCCGGGGGAGCCGGAACGTGGTGAGGGGGCGCGGGGGGCGCCAGACGGGGAGATCGTTGCAGAGCCGGGGGCGAGGCACGCGGAGAATGTGACGATGGCAGGCGACGATTGGGAGCCCGAGCCTGCAGGTGAGACGTGGGAGATGCAGGTGGAGGGCGCGGAGCCGTGGTGGGAACGGCTCCGGAAGATGCTGGTGGTGCCGGTGTGGGATGCAGCGGGGGCACCGTTGCCGGCGGCGCCGGTTGCGGCGCCGGCGGTGCCTTCAGCGGGTACCGGGTGCGGTGCGCACTACCCGGCGGCAACGGAGTCGAGATCGGCGAGGTGGCCGGCATTGCGTGCGGCGATCGTGAGGGGCGCCATGGCGAGGGGCCTCTCCGGTACTGGCACGACGGAGGAGGAGCGTCTACGCTTCCAGCAGAAGGTGCGCGATGTGGGGGCGCAGGTGCCGTTGATGTCGGAGCGAGCACATCTTCTGGCGGAGGCGCTAAAGGATTGGCCAGACGTGGCCTTCCTGGTGAGAGGCGCAACGTTCGAAGTCGGTTTTCCTTTCGCGGGCAAGGGGAGCCGGACGAGCCGTACGTCGTGGAGAATTACGTGGGGGATGAGCACGAGGACGCGATGACCAAGGAGCTCGCGAAGGAGCTAGCTGCGGATATTTGACGCGCGCGACTGGTTGCCGCGCGGTGTCTCGGCTCTCGGGATGGTGGAGCGACTCCGCAAGGGGAAGCTCAAGTACCGTCCCGTGTGGGATCACTCGCGACCTTCGTTCGTCGGGGTCAACGACTAGATCGACCTTCAAAAGGACGAGTTCACGTCGGTCAAGGACGCGTACGCGCTGCTACGACCGGGCATGTACATGGTGAAGGTGGACCTGGAGGAGGCGTACCGGTCGTTGCCTGTCGCGTCGCAATACTGGGCAGCGCAGTGCTTCCAGTGGCGCGGCGTGCGGTACATGGACACGCGCAGCCCTTTCGGGAACCGCGCGTTGCCGGGCATCTTTATGCGCTACACACGGGCGATTGTGGCGTGGATGCAGGCGCAGGGGGTGCCGTGCGTCGGCTACCTTGATGACTTTTTCATGGTGGCGCGTACAGCAGCCGAAGCTCAGGAGATGATGGACCTCTTAATCGAGTTCGTGACCATGCTGGGCTTCAAGGTGAATCGGGCCAAGTGCGAGGGTCCTGCGCGCCGTATGGAGTTCCTTGGCGTGTTGTTGTGCATTGACGGCGCGAGATACACGGCGTCGATCGACGAGGAGCGCGTGCAGCAGGTGACGAGCAGGCTGCGGGAGATGCGCGCGGAGGCTGCGGCGGGGCCCGTGCGCAGGCGGAAGCTGGAGTCGCTGCTTGGGCTGCTGGCGTTCTGCGCCCAGGTGGTGTGGGGGCTGTCGCTGTAGACGCGGCAGGTGTTCGCGCTCGTTGCGGCGACATCGGGCAGGTCGCGCGTGGCGGTTAGCACGGGCGTGATGCAGGACCTGAAGGTGGTGGAGCGCGTTATCCGTTTGTACAACGGGCGCAAGGTGGTGCTGCACAAGGAGGACGTGCACGAGGATGCCTTCGCGACGGACGCGTAGCTGCGGAAGGGGATGGGCGGACATTGCGCGCCCAACTACTTCCTCGTCTCGTGGGAAGACTTGGCGGAGATGCCGCAGCGCGACTTCTACCCTTTCACGAGCAAGGCGAAGTCCAACATCAACTACCTCGAGCTCTTCGCGGTGTGGTGGACGCTGCCGCTGTGGGCGCACAGGCTGTTGGGGTGGACGCTGGTGGTACGGATCGACAACCAGTGCGCGCTCACCCAGGTGGACAAGTTCCGGGGGCCGGTCGAGTACATCCCGTTGCTGCGCAAGATCTTCTACCTGTGCGCGCAACACGACATCCGGCTGCGCCCGAAGTACATCTCGTCGAAACAACCTCCTGGCGGACTTGCTTTCGAGGTTGAAGCTCGAGGAGTTCCACATGCGGTGGGCGATGCGCAAGCGGGAGGTGCTGTGGAGGCAGGACCGGGACGACTGGCACTTCTCCCCGGTCCTGTTCGCGGAGATGGGCGAGGAGTTCGGGCCGTTCACCCTCGACGCGTGCGTGGCGTCGTCGAGGGCGAACGCATTCTGCGTGCGGAGCTGGAGCGCGGAGGATGACGCGCGCAAGCAGCGCTTCGACGGGCTCAACGCGTGGGCGAACCTCCCATTCTCGGTGATGTACGAGATCTTGCTCAACTTCTTGAAGTGCAAGCGCAAGCAACAGATGGGCACGGGCGGGTGCTTTCTGGTGCCGGTGTGGGAGGGGGACGAGGCGTATGAGCAGGTGTCGGGGATGCGCGAGGTGTTCCGCCCGGTGCACAAGTTCCGGGTGGGCACGATGCTCTTCACAACGCCGGCGCTGAACGGCAAGGGCCGCTCGGAGTGGGGGCCCACTCGGTGGGATGTGCTGATCGTGCGCGTGCCGATGGAGCCCGTGGAGCTGCCTAATTGGGTGTGATCGGGGCGCAGAGGAGCTGCTGGAGGAGCTGGCAGTGGCGGTGGAGCGCTACCAAGACGGGGCGTACGCCGAGAGCACGCAGAGGTCCTACGACACGGGGGTCAAGGCCTTCCTCACGTTCTGTGTGCGGTTCGCGTGCCTGGGCACGCTTGAGCCTTTGCTTCTGGCATCGGATGCTACGCTGGCGCACTTCATTGCCTTCTCAGCGTGGTTCGTGCAACCGGGGACGGTCAAGTCCTACCTGGCAGGCCTGCGGTCCCTTCACCTGCAGCAGGGGGTGGAGTGGACGCCGGTAGCTCACTGTTTCTGAGTGGCGGCAACCCTGCAGGGCGTGCGCAAGACGTGGGACCGGCCCGCTAAGCCGGTGATGCCCATCACGTTGCGGGACCTGGCGCGCATGGCGGAGTCTGCGGACATGGAGACGATCACGGGCTTGGCGTTGTGGGCGGCCATCTTGGTGGGATTCTACGGCTTGTTCCGCAAGGACAACCTCACAGTGGGGAAGTCCCAGGCGTGGAATGCCAGAGGTGCGCTGGTGAGGGAGGACGTGCTCTTCGCGGAGGCTGGAGATGTGGTCTGGATCCAAGTGCGGCACTCGAAGACCATCCAGTGCGGGGAGCGCTACCACTGGGTGCCGCTGGTGGCGGTGCCGAGATCGAGGTTGTGCCCGGTGGAGGCCCTCCGTCGGCTCATGTTGGCCACGGGGGACCTCCCGGAGGATGCGCCCCTCTTCCAGGTAGAGGGGAGAGGCAAGCGGGGCGCGCTGGTGCCCATGTCGCACGCGGTGCTGGTGGCGGGGCTGCAGAAGTTGGCCGAGCAGGTGGGGCTGGACCCGGCCAGGTACGCCGGGCACTCGCTCCGTAGGGGCGGGGCCACGGCAGCCATGCGGTTGAAGCTGGAGAAGCTCTACATCAAGGGGACTGGAAGTCCGACTGATGGGAGAGGTACTGCGAGCTGGACGACGAGCAGCGGCTCATCCTTCCGGCCGCGTTCGCGGAGGCAGCGAAGGAGCTCTCTTGAGGTGACGGCACGCTCCTTCGCACATTCCCTCCCCTTCACATGTGGCTTTGGGTGCCTGTTAGGTCTGTCAGGTGAGCGGGTGCTTAATTGGGCGGCAGTGTCTCTGAAGAGTAGCACGGTGGAAGCTTCTAGGGCCTGGAGGCCTGGAGGCCTTAGGGCCGGGCCGGGCCTAGTTCAAGAGAGCAGCTGCTAGAAGTTCCTGCTTGCAAGCACAGCAGATGAGAGAGCAGCTCGCTAGAACTAGCTAGGAAGCTTCGTGCACGAGACTCTTAGAGACCTGCTCCACCTGACAGAGAGGGAGGCAGACACTCATGCCACATGCTGAGAGACCGAACAGGCCAGACGGTGGCAATTAATATATTTGTGAATATATGAATCTGCCAAGACCTCTGCTTGCCTGTTGTGACCGGTGCTCTCTGCGGGGGAGGGGGGAGAGTGCATGCTTCGTACAATTATTATTTGGAAAATAATAATTTGGGTTATTGTAGAAGCTACGCACGCGAAACCTAAGTGTAGGGTCGCCAGGCCCGTCTGCCAGATCGATGCCACACCGTTGTCTGTGGCATCGGGACGGGGGGAGTCATTGATCACCGTGATCGATGACACGTGACACGTCTGGGCTTGACATGAGAAGGTAGTTGTTAACAACTTTCTCAAGAGGTGTCAAGCAGTTTTTCGGAATCTCAGCCTCAGGAGCAACGCTCCATCTCTGTTCTTCCTTTCTTTTTCCCACCCACCCACTCCTCTAGTTGCAAGGGATGATGCACGGGGGTTTGTTGTTTGGTGGCAGGTGGCGGCAGTGTCTCTGAAGAGTAGCACGGTGGAAGCTTCTAGGGCCTGGAGGCCTGGAGGCCTTAGGGCCGGGCCGGGCCTAGTTCAAGAGAGCAGCTGCTAGAAGTTCCTGCTTGCAAGCACAGCAGATGAGAGAGCAGCTCGCTAGAACTAGCTAGGAAGCTTCGTGCACGAGACTCTTAGAGACCTGCTCCACCTGACAGAGAGGGAGGCAG
>LGRX02003587.1:0-26876 GCA_001247695.2 Cymbomonas tetramitiformis
GCCTGTTTTAACATTAATGTCAAAAGTCAGCCGATGCAGCAATATTTCCTGGAAAAACAGTTGATCTCGCCTGTTCTAACATTAATGTCAGAAGTCAGCCGATGCAGCAATATTTCCTGGAGAAACAGTTGATCTCGCCTGTTCTAACATTAATGTCAGAAGTCTGAACTTGCATGGAGTTTTATTTACTGATTGTGTGCTCCTAAAGTTTTCTTTGTTGTCTTTTAATTTGTTGCAGAGATTTGTTTAGAGGCGTGCGCGCCTTTCAAAGAAGACGTGCAATGAACCGAGAAGCTGAAAGAATTAGGATCAGCAGAGAAATTACTAGACGTAGGCGTAGCATTTTAGACAGGGGGTTTTAAGACTTTTAACATGTATTTTTATTGAAAATTATGTTTGCCTTTCAGCTTTAAATATGTTTGCATCGACGGCCATGGCCGTCACGCTTTTTACGAACACGCTTTCAACAATGGATGCCAGCTCCGTCGTAAAGAAGTCAACGCGGGGGAAAAGATGTTTCAGACACACGATGCTACCATTTTGGACGAGCTTCTTACTCTGGATGAGATTACAACGTTGGCCGTTGCTAAGATCTCTGTGAATGATTCCGGGTCAAAGGCGAGGACTTTTTTCCAGGACTACTCAATGTTCAAGTAAGATATTTTAAGTCTTCTGTTAGCTTTTTATTTTTCAACTCTTGGTACTCAGTTTTATTTTTGATGCAGGTGGAACATCCTGGCCTTTCAAAAGTCCACCAAAAAGAAGGTCAAGTCCACCGACCTTCTGGCTCAGTACCAGAGCCCGGAGTTTGATCAACGATTCTTCACTCGGCTTTTGAAGATTCAGGAGTACCTGCATGACAAGCCGAAGATCGAGGAAATCATCCGCCTCTGCTGCAACGCTCTTGGTAAAGGGTGTTGCCTTAATTTTGACTCGTTGTACTCTAACAAGGAGTTGGAGAGGCTCACCCCGGCCCAGCAACTTCTTGTTTTCGAGGAGTGCAAAAAGAGCTTACCTTTCGTGGAGAACACTGTGGGAGGCGGTGTGAGGAAGATCACGGACAGCAAGAAACTGAAGGCGGCGGAGGGCTCACCAAAGCCTTCTCGGGTCATCACGTCTCCTAGATCCTTTACGGATTGCTGTACTGCATTCTGGATGAGGACCAGTACGGTGGCACACATCCATGCCATGGGTGGAAAGGTCATGGACACGGAGAAGGCGACCCAATGGATCGATAGCTTGCACGCAGGCAAACTGGACAGTGTTCTGTTGGGAGAGGTACGTATAGCTGTTTGAGGATTAGTTCACCATTCTTTTGTCAACCATTAAAAATATTCTTTTAATTTCAGGCGGACAACCTGAAGCCACCTTCGGCTGCAAACACGGGCCGGCTTGGTGGGAAGGAGGACCTTTTCATCAAGAAGGCGGTGAAGAGGTACATTGACCACTGCCGTTGGAAGGAGGTGAGTGTCGAGACGAACACCCTTTCGGAAGGCGAGGAGGAGCAGGGCGAGTCTGAGGCTGCCCCGGAGAGTGGATCTGACATGAAGATGGAACTCGATGACTTCAGTCTCTCAGACGAAGAGGAAGAGGACCGAGAGGCCCGACTGAAAAGGAATGAAGATCGTAAGAAGCTTGAGGAGTTTGAGGCTCGCGCGGAGGCACTCACCAGGCAGGAGAAAAGGAACCAAGAGTTCAAGGATGAACGGTGAGTGTTGTTGGGTTTTATATTTAAAAGGTAACCCCAGCACCCACCTCACTTATACACGGTTAAGTGTTTGCAGAAACAAGATGGATGAGATCGCAGCTCAACTCGAGGAAAAGGAAGCCCATGACAAGGAGGTGGCAGAGAGATTGCAAAGGAAACTGGAGGAGAAGGCCGCAGAGGTACGTGCGGAGAAAGAGCGGAAGCAGGAGGTAGTAGTGGAGGAGAAGGAAACGGAAGAGGAAGTTGCTCCCGAGCCACTAGACCTCACCAGCGTGACATTGAACAAGGTGTTGCCCCTGGGTGGTGCATTGCGTAATGGCACGGAGCCATTCTTTGATGAGTCGGAAGAACTCATGAGTTTCATCGCCGAGCGATGGTCGTCTTTGGAGTACGAGAAGGATTACATCGTGCATGTTGTAGTCCGCGCTTCAAATGAAATTGCGAAAGCGGCCAGAAGACAGGCAGCTAAGAAGAAGAAGACAGACGACCCGAAGGTGATGTTCCGACTGCGCAAACACAAGCTGGCGGGAGCGGTGCAAGACCCCATCGTACTGACTTCCCGTGCTATAATTGGAGCAGGTAAGAACTTCACCCCTTGCAGCTATAGTGGTCAGGGTTTCGGTGAAGTGCGTTCGCGGACTTACAAAGGTTTCCACACACAGGCATTCCCTTACTTACGTTGGTTTTAGGAACGTACGAGGAGATTGGCAAGGACTTGCATGCCACCTTGATGGAGGGAGTTGGGATCGCGGCGGTCATCACGGACGTGCCGTGGGGTGACGAGAAGGACACCGGGTACAACACGGCTGTTGATTGGGGTGCGGCCCTGCGTGCAATAAGCACGATCTACGACTTCAACGCGGCATTACCGGAGGAAAGTAAAAAGCATGACTTGGGGAAGGCTGATGGTGAAGCCATTGTGTTTGCAATGGGGGACATCACGGCAATCAACAACATCAACCACGAGGCCACGAAGAACCGTCTGAAGGTACCTTGGTCATTTTCCTGATTGAATGAATATGAACTTAACCCCGGATCACATTTGGACGTTGTTGTTTGAACAGGTGTACAAGAACATGCCGGGCTTTGTGTTGTTGGATGGAGTACGGCAGACGGAGGTCCGAGGGAACACACCGGTTGCTTCGGGGCACCTGTACACGACACTGGCACGCTCGCTGAACAAGCCAAAGCTAGACTACAGGAAGGCGGTGGTGGCCCGCGCACCAGATCTTGTGGAACTTGCTGGAGTGAAAACTCTAACCAATTTCTTTTGTGGAAATGTTCTGGGCCCTTTGTCGGTGACTGAGTACCAAGCCTTGGAGAAGACCATTGAGGACAACGTCAAGGCCCATGGAGCCGCGGAGAACTGGTCAACCAAGAAGACTTCTGATGCGGTGAAAACCATTTGTGACGAAGCCATGGAGGAGTTCCAGGAATATGCCCTTCCCTTCCAGGCCTTGCATTCTACCGGCACATTCAAGCATAACTGTCACGTTGCTGGTTGTGCCGCGTTGAAAGGACCCTGCCACGAGCTTGGGAAGACCCTGGTGGTGGGACAGAAGAGTGTGGAATTGGGGGAGTTCTTGGTGGAAAGGTACACCTCTTCTGGTGGGCAGGTGGTGATGGACCCATTCATGGGGTCCGGCAGCGCGGGGGTAGCGGCCCTACGCAAGGGACGCTGCTTCCTTGGATACGAGCAGAAACAGACGAACTTTTTGTCAGCCGTTTTCCACCTGAGCAGCGCCCTGCAAAAGATGGTGGAGGGTGACGAGGAGTATGTCCTCCACAAGTACGAGGCGCCTTAGGACCTTCTTGCTATTTTGGCCACGTGTAAGCGGGAAGGTCCCAAAGGATGAAGAGCTGTAAGATTCAGTTTTTGCCGCGGCACGACTTAGCCAACAGCCGATGCAGAATAGAAGCCTAACGGGAAGGTCTTACGCGAGTCGAGAAGGGGCAGCTCCGCTGCGTTAGTATTGAGGTGTGAGAATAGCCTGAGGAAAGTTTTGTGCGAGTCGAGAAGGGGCAGCTCCGCTGCGTTAGTATTGAGGTGCAAAAAGTGCCAAACTTGGTTTGTAGTTTGTAATTATGTTGTAAGCTGGCCCACAGAAAAGTCATAATCTTGTAATTATGTTGTAAGCTGTCACATAGAAAAGTCATAACGTACTCAAACGGAATAAAATATCAAGGGAGTCTCATAAAATACTTTTTTCAAGAAACGTATACAATAAAATTCTCCAATTTTTAGGGCCGTTTTAACCAGTTGTATTCATGGGTCCTTCACAGTGGTGGCATTATTAAACCACGTATAATTTTGAAAATCTCGGGTCCTCGTAACCTCGTAACCTCGTCAGTTTTGAAAGTTGCTTGCGCTTGTATTGCCGGTACTTTTCCTTGTCCGCGAGCTTGCCCATTTTCGCGCGGGCAAATTTAAATTGGTCGTACGATAACATGCCGCTCGGCATTTTTCAAATCACTTACGTTTCTAGGGAGGGAGGTGGTGCTTCGCAGGCAGCAGTAAATTTTAGCCTTAAAACGGTATCGCTCGCTTTAATAAACCGTTTTGACTTCCTGCAAGGTAAAGCACCACCTCCCTCCCTATCCGTTCCACGCAGTACGCCGCCTGCGTTTCCGTGGATCGATGAGAAGGGGAAGGGAAGCGGGATTCGCGGTCACTCGAGGTCAACGCATTTCGTATTCGCATCGGATGCCCCAATTTGAAATTACTTTGGCACTTTCGATCGCCAGGCGTTGGATTCGTCGATCAGTCGGATTCGAATCGCGCCGCGCGCATGACCATGCCCCAGGGCAACGCAAGTTTCCGTCGTCTTCTAGTTTTGTTTTTTTGTTCTCGCAAGTTGAAGTTCCACATAATAAAGGCCTTTTTTCCAAAGGCCTTTACAACCTTTCAACAAACCGTTTTCACCATTGTAGTCTGCGCCCAAGCCCCCTTCTTTTGAGCTCAACTTTGTTTTTTCACCAAAATGACCGATTTTTTTGGCACGCCCGCCTGCACCCTAAGGTATGGTCTAGACATGACCATGTTTGGGTCGTTTCCCCATTGGGTTTTGCATTTGGGGCATTGATTTGGGCTATGTGCGCCGCGGAAGATGTCTACCTTGTGTTCGCGTGAATGCTGTTCGAACCGGGCCATACCAGGGCAATTCTACTCAGGTACAAGGTAAACATCTTCAGCGGCGCAACACAACGTGGTTTGCCTTGTTTTACTGCCAACATTGCCCAAAATGGCCAAGTTTGCCACGTGTTTTTAAACACAGATCAAACATGGTCCGTTTTATGTACGTCTTGCCCAATGTTGGCAGTAAAACAAGGCTAACAAGGCCGTGTTTCACCATCTCGGCTGTTGAAACTGCTTAGGTAGGGCCATGTTTACGCCATACTTATGATGGTACAGCAGGTTACGTACGTGGGCAAAAGCGGTTTGCAGGCACAATAGGCGATGACATCCCGCGCACAGCGGATTGGCGCAAGGTGGGATTCCGGAGGAGAGACGGAGGGTCAATCCCGCGAAAAGAGCCACCGTTGCATATCGCTTGCCAAATTCTCCGGGTGAGGGCGATGGGTTGACGACGCCGCCGCGTGCGGACGATGCCTTCAAGAGGCAACGTGTCCTCGAATGGGATGCCAATCCCACGAATGGGTTTATAGATTTAGTTGAGGAACTCTTTTGGGATGGAATCATTCTGACGGAAGAATACGACAATCATCCGGCACGCGCCACCTTCACTGACATTGAACGCGACGGCATGACCGGGTAGGGCCCTACCTGCCTTGCTCTCGGGACGAACCCGGGGCGGGCATTGCCCTACCTGCAATGGGAAGGGGCCAGGTATGGCCGTGTTTTGACGTGTTCGCCGTAGGTCGGACCGAAAAGCACGGAAATTCCTGCCACATGCGACCTTGTGCGCCGGAGGCCCTGGCCAAATTTTTGCTTTCCCTACCTCGCCTGTGTGATGTTAAACTTTCATTGTGGTTCGTCGACTAAGGGGTGCTGCGGCACGATTACGGTACGGGTAGGGCCCTACCTGCCTCGCCCTCGGGACGAACCCGGGGCGAGCATTGCCCTACCTGCAATGGGAAGGGGCCAGGTATGGCCGTGTTTTGACGTGTTCGCTGTAGGTCGGACCGAAAAGCACGGAAATTCCTGCCACATGCGACCTTGTGCGCCGGAGGCCCTGGCCAAATTTTTGCTTTCCCTACCTCGCCTGTGTGATGTTAAACTTTCATTGTGGTTCGTCGACTAAGGGGTGCTGCGGCACGATTACGGTACGGGTAGGGCCCTACCTGCCTTGCCCTCGGGACGAACCCGGGGCGAGCATTGCCCTACCTGCAATGGGAAGGGGTCAGGTATGGCCATGTTTGGCCGTGTTCGCTGTAGGTCGGACCCCCATGCCGAAGACATTGCAGCCACAGCTATTACTTCGCCCCCATGTACCCATACACCCAACTCCGAAGCCAACTCCGACCGCCGCGACATGGACTCAGACGCCTCCATGCTGCCAGGTCAGCGGTCAAACAAGGACTCGGACGACTCCTCGTTGCCAGGCTTGCTTTCAAGCACTGCCTCCGACAACTCCTCCTTGCCAAGCCAGCGCTCAGACACGGACTCGGACGACTCATCGTTGCCAGACCTGCATTCAGGCACTGACTCGGACGATTCCTCGTTGGCAAGCCAACTTTCGGATCCAAGGTGACATTCCGTAAGCTTGATTGCGTGCTGCATTATGCAAGGACATGTTTATACATACACAAGGGTACGTAGGGCCTTATCTACCATGTGTCTATACTCAAGTACTGATCAAGCATGGCCATGTGTATACATTAACAAGGGTAAATAGGGCCCTACCTATCATGTATCTATGCTCAAGTCCTGATCAGACATGTCCATTGCTGAAACGATGTGGGCATGGCCCTACTAACACATTTCTGATTCTTTTTCAACAGGCAACGCAATGTCACCATCCATTCCTTCATGCCCCATTCAGGCGAAGAGAAGAAAACGGTGTGCACGCCGCAAGAGTTTTTCGACATGGTGGCAAATGCGAAGGGCCACCGTTCGAGAATATGGGAGTGCATCGCCGATACACTCTACCCAGAGGACCATCCGGCGAACATCGAGTATGCCGGCCACCGTTGGGCATTGGAACCTCCCGGCCACCGAAATCTTGCCATGATCAAAGACGCGATTTTGAAAGTGGTGAGGGACGACGACATTTGTATGGCTCCGCCGGACGAGTTGAATTTGACCAAGTCCGAGCAACCCACTTTGGATGACCACGACTCCATCAAGAGCAAGGATGTCACGAGTTCCGACGACGCCAGCCCCGATGCCGATGCCCCCCCCTCCCCACACCCGATGATGCTCTTGGCCTCCGATGCCGACTCTCCGATCTCCGAGGCCGTGGCCCAAGACGATTCCCGTGCCGATGCCACCACCTCCGCACACCCGATGATGCTCTTGGCCTCCGATGCCGACTCTCCGATCTCCGAGGCCGTGGCCCAAGACGATTCCCGTGCCCATGACGCAGACACCGAACCCATCGTCCGTGAGGTAGCCGACGAGGCCATAATGTGTACTCCGCTAAACCCGGCGTTCCCACACCCTATAGCGAGGTATGGTTTCAAACCCGGTGTAAACATGGCGCTGTTTGTATATGTTCTTTGAAATACACAAGGTAAGCATGGCCATGTTCGTACGCGGTTTCGTGCAGACGCCGCCGCGGAGGTGTGGAGAACGGTCCACGCGCAAGGGACGCGCAAAAGAAGCCATGTGGTTGCAATCGTTGCGTGGAGAACAACATCACCAAGGAAGTGTCAACGAGAACCATCTACACACACAAAAGGCTTTACGGTTGGCATGTACCTCCACAACCGGATCCGGATGCCGTGCTTCCTCTTAGGCCGCCTACCCCACATGATTCTACCGAACCTACTTTGGAGACGGATGAAGAGATGGATGAATTCGGAGAGAAGGATTGGGGAGGGGGGTCTATAGGAGATGCCGATGGTCGCGGCATATCCCCGATCCCTCCAAGTTCCCCCTTCCCGTCTGAGCCAGCAGGTGAGAACCTATTGAACATGGCCATGCCTGCCTTGTATAGCTTCAGGTAATTGGTGAACATGGCCATGTGTGCCTAATACCTGCCCAACGTGCTCGTTGCAGTCGCCTCCCCAACTCGGCAAGAACGTGACGACACCGCCTGTTTTCACGTGAGCGTGACCTCCACACGCACGAACGGGGAGCTCCTCAAAATCGAGTATGAGTGGGAGAAGATGATGTATTTCCTCAACCACATCGAAGGCATTGACTTCGACGAGTACGAAGGGTGGATGAAACCCGGCAATTTCGACGATATGTATCCGGAGGATGACGTGCACATCTCTCTTCATTGCGGCAACCACTCATGGGATGTGGCATTTCCTATCGTGGAGTGCCTTGTGGGAGTGCGATCGCACCCAATGTTCATCCCCCATCGAGATGATGGCATGAGTGGTACCGCACACGAGGCGAATGACGAGGAGATGGATGTAATCAACGAGATACTAAAGAGCTTGGAGGAGATGGTAAAGGTGCGACCTGAAAATAACACAACAACCGTGGTGTCGCTTGCTGCTGCTGCACTTTGAGTTAATGTGGCTTCAGGTGAGGTTTAAGGTGAGGATATGCACTGGCTAATAAGGTACTGGGCAGACATGGTCATGTCTTGCCATTTCAAAATGTAAACAAGGCGAACATGCCATGTTTGCACAGTTGCGTGGCAATGTCCGTCCCATTTCTAAAGGTGGTGTCAGTTTCGCAGGATGCTTCTGGTAAGGAAAACCATGCCTTCATGCTCATGCTCGATCTCTTGGAATGGAACTTGGAGCATGGCCTTAGTCAAGGATCCTTTAACGACTTGTTGGAGATACTTCGTCTAAATTTGCCGAAGATATTCCCGGAGGGCACTCTACCGAAGAACTACCAAGAGGCCATAGGACATCTATCCATGTATGGCTTGCCTTCTAAGTCGGTGGACATCTGTGTAAATGGATGTTGCAGATTCGACGGAGAGCACGCAATGTGCCGGACATGCTCGACGTGTGGCGCCGATAGATGGGCCCCGGAGATGCTCGAGAAGCCGTTGGCGAGCCGGAGAGGAAAGTCCACGTTTTATTATTGGAACCTCCCGGATCTTCTCAAAAGGAATTTTGCGCACCCGGAGCTTTGCGTGGACATGCAAGCGCACGCCCGCCATATTCCATGCGACTTGACCAAGGAGGCGATGGGAACTATGTGGGATAAGTGAAAATTTCCAGTTCCCGATTGTGAAAGGAATGCCCTTTGAAAGCCTACTGAACATGGCCATATTTGGGCCCTATCCCTCTGGAAACCTACTGAACATGGCTGTGTTCGGGCCGCCCTGTCCTTCTAGAAACCTACTGAACATGGCCATACTTACCTGTTTATCGCAGACAGTCCAGCATGGAGGCAACGGCGGGAAAGGTACCCCAAGTTCTTCAGGGATCCCCACAACGTGGTGATCTTAGGATGTGCGGATGGCGCCACGGTGTGGAAGGACCTGCGCGGAGTTTTCCCGGTGACGTTTCAATACCTCAATATGCACCCCACCATCCGCGGCAAGTTCGTGAACATGGAGGTGTTTGGGATATGTAGCGGCTCGAAGCCAAAAAGTACGCAACCTATCTACGAGCTATTTGTGGACCAGCTGCTGGAGTTATGGGATGGCGTGCCGTGCTACGACATCGTGAAAAAAGAAACCTTCAACTTGAGGTGCATGTTGTTTAAGATGTTGTTTGACATCAAAGGTTTGATGGATGGCGCTTGTCGCAAGGATGTGGGGGCGTACATGGCTTGCATTGCATGCAACCTGCAAGGTTGGCGATCTAGCATCTTCAAGGGGATGCGGTATACCTTCCGCACGGAAGCCGAGCCTGGTAAACAACCTTCTCTGGTATTCCCTTGATGTACTGCACGCAAGCGACAGATATTGGTTAAGTATGGCCATGCTGTGCTAGTTTTTTCATAGACGTGGCCATACCCACGTGTAGACATGACCGGATATGGCCATGTTCGGACGGCTTCGATGATGGGTAGGGCAATGTTCACCCTGTTGCATCGCAGGTCCCGCAGAGTTTCAAAAGAGAACGGATGCCGAGATACGGCACCACGCGGCGCAGCACCAAACGCTTAAGGAAAGCGGACACTTCACGATGAAGGATCTCGAGACGATGATAAAAGCTACCGGTATAAAATTTCCTTCGGAATTCTCACGCTTGCCGTATTGGGATGAGGCCAAGGACTACCTCATCGACTTGATGCACTTGATCAAAAATCTTGGAGAGCACGTCCTTGACGCCGTGATGGGAACTGACTTTGACAAGAAAACGCGAACGTGGGCGAAATCTCAAGGCATTAAACCCACATGGTGGGCAACTGGTATTTTCCCCTTTCCATAGGCCTGACCCGACGTGAACCCATCCAGCGAAACCTATGTAAACATGGCTGTGTCCAGCCGTTTTGGCTTATGAACATGCTTGAACATGGCCATATGTAGGCAGTTCTGTCCGGTTTGTTCAAAAGTTTAGCATCCATACGTGAATTATGGTCGGGTCCGACACTTGAGCAGATGCGAATGGCAACTACACCAAAAGGACATCCCCTTGGCTGATTGTCGACGTGCGCACCGCTACGGGAAGGTGCTTGAAGAGAGCCGAGGAATTCGCGAGAGAGGAAGTTGGCTTTCCACGGGAATGGGGAGCGGGTCAATGGAAATTGTTGAAACTGTCTTCGGACGGAAACGCAAAGAAGCTAAAAGCCCACGAATATTTGGTGATGTTCAGAAATGGACTTTTCGCGATCCTCGCGGCATGGCCAAGGGACGATGACTCACCCAATGCACTCGCACGTTTGGTGGGGCAACTTTCAACGATAGTCCGGGAAATCACGGCCCACGAGATCGATCTGAAGGTGCGGTTCTCTGGTACCTTGCTCTCATGTTCCCTGTCGCGTCACCAAGAATTTACATTTTGTGTGAAGGCTGAATGCACATGGCGATGCCCACCTAGTTTACAGAGTGAACATGGCCATACCTGACCATTATCCCTTAGGAACATGGTTAGACATGGCCATACCCGTTCATGACCTTCTAGGAACATGGTGGGACATGGCCCTACCTACCTATTGTTGATGGTGAACATGGGGATTCAGGAGCTGCCGACACTTGACAAGTACATTAGAGAGTGGCTCGTCACCATGGAGAGCTCGCGACATGGGACGAGCCCTCACTGGTGGGTCCTCAACACACATCTATTGTGTCACGTGGTAGACCAACTTCGAGACCTCGGGCCGGTTCGCGAGTATTGGATGTTCGTATTCGAGTCCTTAAATGGCAAAATCGGGAGGTGGGTGAAGAACAATGCCTTCCCGGTGCAGAGCATCATGAACGGAATGGGGCGGCAGAAGACCATTCAGTATGTACGAGGGTTACTTATGGCACTTCGCAACGAAGTTCCACGGCCACTTGTCGTCCCCGCTCTTGTACGGGACCGCGTTGTTGTGGCCGATAAAGGGAAGAAGCACACATTGACCGAAGGCGAGCGAGCGTGCATCGATGTTTGGATGCGCACCAATGTGGGGCATTACCGACGGTTGCAAGACCTGCTTGATGCATATCATGAGGACTTATGAACAAGGTAAGGCCTCATCTAATCAATGCCTGAATGAAACACTAAGTAAACATGGCCATGTTCGTGCATGATTTCCATCCACGTTTCCACAAACTAATCACTCAGGTGATTCGCAGGGTCAAGAGAGGTGGTCGTGGCTTGAAGAAAGGACTGCAAAGGAGGATGACATGCCGTCTAGCCGCCGACGAAGATCCGACTCCTTGGCTCGGACGACCATTCACTCCCGACGAAATCGAGTTGTTGCGTGGTTGCCCCACAAAGTGCCGCAGGTTTAACAAGGTACAAGTGGGTAACATGCGATTCCGCATCGCTGCTGTGGACAAGAAGTTCAAAACTGTCCAGTGTTATTTCCGCTCTTTTTCATCGAACGCGTGCGTGGAACAAGTGAAGAGGAAGAGACTGATAGGTGCGTGCCTTTCTGCTTATGATTAATGAGTAAACATGGCCATGTTCTAGCCCTACCTAGTAATGTATTGTGATAACAGGGCCATGTTCACCTAGTTTCTTTAGATACCCTGGGTAAACATGGCCATGTTCAGACGATTCCAGTAGTTTTTGCAAACTAATTCCTCAATTATACATGCGTGCCAGGCTCGCCCGTCTTGAAGACGTCTATGCCATCAAGCTTGGTGGGGTCGAGTACATATTTGTCAAGGCGGCTTGGCTGCAGAAGCCGACAAAAGCGAAAATCGCCATGTATAACCGGATGAACTCCATAGTTGGCCCGGACAGCGTCACTGGCTGTTTCTTTTGCGATGACCCCGAGACCCCTGACACCGTCTTCGATACCACAGAGCCATTCATGCTCGCAGATCAGATCGCGTCGCAAGTAGTAATTGTGAAGCATCCTTGCATGCAAACTGCGGTGGTTCTTGCCCCTCGAGCAGATTTCTTCGAGCAGAATGTCCAGGATGAAAATCCTAGCGAGGACGAGCTTGCTTAGTACTTAGGCCTGCAGTACGACATGGCATTTGTGTAGTGTAAATAGATAGCATCAGTTTGTGTATATACATAAAAAAGGGTAAGTAGGGCCCTACCTATCATGTATCTATATACAAGTACAGTGTAGGTATGGCCATGTCTATACATAAACAAGGGTAGGTAGGGCCCTACCTATCATGTATCTATACTCAAGTACTAGTCAGGTAAGGCCATGTTTATACATAAACAAGGGTGGGTAGGGCCCTACCTATCATGTATCTATACTCAAGTACAAGGTAAATATGGTCATGTCTATACATAAACAAGGGTAAGTAGGGCCTTAATTTAGTAAGGACTATTTTACTCATTTAGTAAGGACTAAATAAGCGTAATAGCCCAAAAAAAAACAGATTCTAAAAATATTTTTTTCCAATGTTTTCAAGTATAGCCCAGGTACAGCCCAGGTACAGGGTAGGTATTGCCCCCTACTTACCCCTTACCTACCCAATGCCCATACTGACCTAACTTTGAGGTGCTGTGACAGGAAGCGTAAAATGTTTTTTCAGTTAAATCTTTGGAGACTGTCCATAGTAAGGACTAAATAAGCGTAATAGCCCAAAAGAAACAGATTCCAAATATATTTTTTTCCAATGTTTTCAAGTACAGCCCAGGTACAGCCCAGGTACAGCCCAGGTACAGGGTAGGTATTGCCCCCTACTTACCCCTTACCTACCCAATGCCCATACCGACCTAACTTTGAGGTGCTGTAACAGGAAGTGTAAAATGTTTTTTCAGTTAAATCTTTGGAGACTGTCCATAGTAAGGACTAAATAAGCGTAATAGCCCAAAAAAACAGATTCCAAAAATATTTTTTTCCAATGTTTTCAAGTACAGCCCAGGTACAGCCCCAAGTACAGGGCAGGTACCGAGTAGCACAACTTTGAGGCCTCAAAAAGTGAGGTTACCAAAGCCATTCCACCCAAACCTTCGCTCCATATGTCTTACATCGACCCAAACCATCGATATCAACAATAAAAAACAAACTATCGGAAACTTCATTTCACCCGATTTTGGCTGGTTTTGCCATTTTACTGCCGACATTGCCCAAGTAGGGCCCTACTTGGCTCGAAACACAAGGTAAACACAAGGTAAACACAAGGTTCTAAATTTGTAGGGCCTGTCGTCGCTCGGCTTTTTTTTCGAAGGACTCTGAGATGTTCGTGGTGGGCCTTTCGGGCGACATCCGTCGCTTCAAATAAGGCCTTCGCCAACGGCTCCTTGAGTGGGCGTTCAGGAAGTTCAACTCCCAGGTGGTGCAACGCTGCTTTACACTCGGCCACCGTGTACCTGCAATGGCAGCCGACGCGTAAGACATACAGCTAAGACTCAGGTAGGCATAATACTTGCAAGACCTAACAATGAAATCGAGGTGCTCGCAACCGACCAACGGGACGAACCAAAAATCGACGGACTCGACGTCCCTCGCTTTCTCCACGCACTTGCACACGATCTCTTGTGGAGGTTTCCGCGGAAGGTCCTTGCTTAACACGTTGCGACCATCGGATAACACTTCGAACTGTTCGGGCATCGTCCGTTCTGGCACCTCCTCCTGCACTGGCTTCTTGTGCCAGGCGTTCTCGTAAAGCTCCTTCAAATCCACAGGAGCCTGGGGGGTCGGCGTCGGTCCAGCCCAGACATCGTAGTCCTCGGCGGTCTTGGGCAAGGGAAAGTACCCGAGCAACGTGTCCAGCGTGTCACTTGGAATACGGTAGTGGATGTAGTCGCACATGCGACTGAAAGCAGTGCGAGTTTCCCTCTCTTCCTTCGGGTCTAGCGGCTTCACCCCTTCTAACGTGGGGCTGCTGTCGAAAGCTGGGTAAGTTTTCATTACCTCCAGGCCCTTACGGAGATCCTCATCCACTCCGTCAGGCATGTGGTTTGCGTATTGTTCTCCAAACTTGTACTTCAGCCGTGTAACACCATCCACGTCCTTCTCGAAGTGCATCAGGTGTGTACGCCTGACTTTCCCAGAATAGCCTTCAAACTTTGGGTTTATGTGCGGCTCCAGCCAAGCCTTGAAGTCCAACTGTTGGCCTTGTACGTCCGTGATTTTGGTGAACTTCTTCACCGGCCAGCTTCGTAACCAGCCAATCCACGATTCCAGCGTCAACAGCCACACTCCAGATTTGCGCGCGTCTTTCCCAAATATGAACATCTTGATGAGTCCAAACCAACCGTCGCAGTCGTTATGGGTGTGCGCGACCATCAGACGGTGGAAGACAACCACGTTGTAAATATTGTAGTGCACCAACACCGCACAAAACGCGAACGTGTTCTTGTTCCAGTTTTCTGAGCCACCATCCAGCTGCAAATGAAGCTCCTTCCGGAAGTAGCGCTTGCCCGCGCGACCTTGTGCGGTGTAGTGCAACAAGTTCCACAGTGTCGTGAGCAGCATGTTTGCACCCTTAGCCCCGCTCCAAGGGAGCCCAACGGAAAATAGAAGCAACGAGCCATGAAGTATCGTGAGCTGCAGGTGTAGGTTAAAGAAATGCTGTTTCTTCTCGCTGATGCCCTTAACTTGATGCGGGGCATGCGGAACAGCCGTGTTCTGATTTGCCGCGCCGTCCGCCGCTATGGAGTCGATCCGACCGTCAGGGTCAGAACCCTCCTTCCGCCTGAGGTCATAACACGTGCGTTGCAACCTGTGAATGTAGTCGTGTCGCGCGAAACGAGCAGAATAGGCGTCCCAGCGTGCAGGTTCGCGACCCTGTTGTCCAAGAAGCTGAGCCCTCTCTGCACCCAGATCGTCACATGTCGTGCAGATTCCGGACACCTCCACCTTCGCCCTTACCGTTATGTCTCGAGCCTTGAGCAGGTTTTTCACGTATATTTTGAAGGTTTCAGCACATACTGCCCACTGGTCCTCTGTGGCGAACTTATACAAGTCGTACTGCACACCATAATCGATGGGTGGAATTTGGCGCGCACCACTTACCGGCATCCTCTGTGGTGCTCCTTTCAACATATTCGAATCCGCCCACTCGCGGAACACCTCCTCGTGGTAGGAAATCTTCGTCACCACCGCCTTCGCCACAGGGAATTCAGTTGTTGCCGGTAGTTCCCCCTTCTCTTCAAGGATAAGTGCCTTATATCGCTGGTACGAGCTCCTGGGGAGCGCCCACACTGTTCTGAACGCCTCCTCGCAGATCTCCTTTTCGAAAAGCTTCAGGGTGCCAATAACACGCTCTCCAGACTCGCGCTTCACGATCGCTTTGCGCATAGTTGCCATAATGTAAGACTTGAACTCAGTTTGGCCCATGCGCTCCTTATGGTCCATATTGCCCTTGAATGTGCTGAACAAGAAACTGCAGTTCCGATCGCACCCACAGCTGAAACCGCCCTCGCATAGTCCGGGAATATTGGACTGTGCAATTTGAAGAGTCTTCTGCTTTGACAATCTCCAGCCGCTGGAGTTGCTGCTATTGCTGCTCATCTTGCGAGACGCGTACCGTTGTTATGCTGTTTCATATTTGAACGCTTACCTGATATGAGGGTCCTTGTTTCCTAGAACTTGGGCGGGGTTATGACCTTGACCGCCAAAGTTTTCTAGAACTTGGGCGGGGCGATGACAGTGACCGCCCAAGTTTTCGAGAACTTGGGCGGGGCGATGACCGTGACCGCCCAAGTTTTCGAGAACTTGGGCGGGGCGATGACAGTGACCGCCCAAGTTTTCGAGAACTTGGGCGGGGCGATGACCGTGACCGCCCAAGTTTTCGAGAACTTGGGCGGGGCGATGACAGTGACCGCCCAAGTTTTCGAGAACTTGGGCGGGGCGGTGACAGTGACCGCCCAAGTTTTCGAGAACTTGGGCAGGGCGATGACCGTGACCGCCCAAGTTTTCGAGAACTTGGGCGGGGCGATGACCGTCACCGCCCAAGTTTTCGAGAACTTGGGCGGGGCGATGACAGTGACCGCCCAAGTTTTCGAGAACTTGGGCGGGGCGATGACAGTGACCGCCCAAGTTTTCCAGAACTTGGGCGGGGCGATGACCGTGACCGCCCAAGTTTTCGCCCAAGTTTTCGAGAACTTGGGCGGGGCGATGACCGTGACCGCCCAAGTTTTCTAGAACTTGGGCGGGGCGGTGACAGTGACCGCCCAACTTTTCGCAGACTTGGGCGGGGCGATGACAGTGACTGCCCAAGTTTTCTAGAACTTGGGCGGGGCGATGACAGTGACCGCCCAAGTTTTCGAGAACTTGGGCGGGGCGATGACCGTGACCGCCCAAGTTTTCGAGAACTTGGGCGGGGCGATGACAGTGACCGCCCAAGTTTTCTAGAACTTGGGCGGGGCGATGACCATGACCGCCCAAGTTTTCTAGAACTTGGGCGGGGCGATGACATTGACCGCCCAAGTTTTCGAAGACTTGGGCAGGGCGATGACCGTGACCGCCCAAGTTTTCGAGAACTTGGGCGGGGCGATGACCGTGACCGCCCAAGTTTTCTAGAACTTGGGCGGGGCGATGACAGTGACCGCCCAACTTTTCGCAGACTTGGGCGGGGCGATGATAGTGACCGCCCAAGTTTTCGAAGACTTGGGCGGGGAGTTTCGCAGGGTTAAACAGAGCCCGTTGTGCTGCATACAAAACTTTTCGCAATGTCATCTTTTCTACCGTCAATTGTAATAGGTCTTTTGGAGGAGGTGTTTCATGATGATGATAAACTTCTGGAAGATATCCAGCAGTTTAAGAATGACGGCACGCAGTTGAAGACGGATTCGGCGGTGATAGCGCGGTGCGTCGGGAAGGAGAAGGCGGGTGTTGATAGGGCTGCGCTAGAAGATTTGGGCCTTGCCATCGGGACAAAACAAGAGCTCGCTCAGGTTGAAACCCTTAAGTTAGTAGACGAAGAAGGGTTTGGGTGTCTTCGGAAAGGTTGCCTGTTCAGCTTGCACTCGGAAGATGCGTCGCGTCGGTCGGTGGACATAGACATAATGCGACGGTTCGATCGCTTAAAAAAAGTTTGCGCACCTTGGACCGGAGACAGCGAGGACCAAAAGGCGAAAACGGAGTGGGAACGATTTGCCCACCAGACCTGCGTGGATCTTCTGGAGGATATGAGGGATAGGGCAGCCGTGTCTGTCTCCTCTCAACCATCATCCCCAGGTACTGTTCGAAAACCTATTTTTCACTTTGGCGCGTCCTCCGTGTTCTTGATGGAACATCGCGTGTCCTCAGGTACGGTGCCGGGAGAAGCGTTCGTCCGCACGCACCTCTGCAGCATCCTGAAAGAACCATCTGCGAAGCACCTCGCTTGCTTCGGGGGAACGATACGGACCGTGGGGAACTCGTTGCTTTCAATCTCGCCGCCGAGATTACGGAGGCCCCGGCCTATGTTTTGTGTGTTGTTGCTCACACAATAGAGGAAAACAAGAAGGTCATGGTCCGATATTTAGATTCTACGGGGTCAGGACACAGTCTTCTGGAGATTGCTTTAGACGTGGATAGCGACGTACACTACATCGTGCAGCCTGAAGGTCGCGAGGCTTTCAATCTGGGGCAGCGGATGTTGAGCCTGCTTCAGGATGCCCACAGTCGAAAGTTGGATGAGTCTGAACGGCAGGAACTTGACAGGTATTTCGACGAAATGACTTACGAGGACGCGAAGTTTGCGGTATATATGGGGCAACAGTTGCCTGCCGGGTCGGCCTTCAGAGAAGTGGCGCTCATGACGAACGAGGAGATCGACACTGTGCACGATGGGTTACCGTATGGCTCGGGGAAACCAGAAACACCAGCTGAACCAACATTTATCCAATCAGCAACAGCGCATGATTGGGATCCGCACGGTAGGAGCCTTTATCGGATAAAGCTGCTGCAGAAGAAGTACGAGCTTCTGCAGGACGGCAGTGACAACAGCGGACAGGGCAGCGCACATGCAAGCGAAACTACAGGCGTTGGTGATCCCCGAACAGTCGCTGAAATGGAAACCAAGCGTCGCGACAGCCTTGCACCCACTGACGTCTCGGATTTCGCTAAGACAGCGTCTGAAGCCTTGGAGCAGGGGGACTTGGGGGAGACGGCGGTGTCCTCTGGCGAAGCCAGTGGTCCTACGTTGTTGAATCAGGTACCAGATGGCGTGGACCTCCCTGTCTTCCTCGCAGGTTATGGCCCGCACCGGCTTTCCGGTGATTCTGATGATGGCACAGCGCCTTGCTGTTGCCATGTTCGGCTAAGTAGGACGTAGGAGGGATTGAGCGCCCACTTGGGCGGTGGTGTATTATTCTCACGGTATGGCCTTTTAGCTTGGCAGTGATGGCGGCACGCCTTGTGCTCGCCTTCGCTGCGCAGGGGATCAGCAATTTGTGACGGATTATTTTTTTTTTGCAGCAGTATCGTCGCAACGAGAGTTGATTTGCTTCGTGTGCCACTAGCTCTGGCGAGGTCGCTCCACACGTTGCGGATCTTGGCCGCTCTCATGCTTACGCTCACGACCTGTGAATTTTGATCTGTTCTGCTGAGACTTCTACGGATTATCTGGCCGCTGTGGCGATCTTGCACCACCACCCTTGCTTAGCTCAACCTTCCGTTGTCTTTACATCATGGTTACCACAGCAAATAGAATGACGCGGTCTCGCGTCCGTAGATTGGAAACGATTTTTGATGATGTGGGTGCGCAGCATTCTGCGACACCACACACGCCGCAGCTGCCAGCTCCGACCACCGCAGCTGCGAGAGAGATTCTTGAAAAGTGTCAGCAGCTTGCGCGAGACAACTTCGACAGGAAGGTGGCTAAAATCGTTGCCACGAAAATTCTCGGAGACAAATCGGACCGCTTCGCTGGTACGGAGGCCGACGCAGTTGACATTTTTTCGCAAATCATGCATGAGCTTCGCGCGCAGTTTCTGCTCCAATCACAGGCATTTGCTCCCCTGTTTGACTTGGCCAACATGACTGTTGAGGCTAGGCATGAGGCCAATGAATTGCTGCTTTCGGCTCTGACTTTTCTGGCTCGACCTGGCTCGCCTGCTCGTGACTGGCTTGAGGCCTCTGGGTCTGACGTTCCTGGAGATGGCAAGCGTGCTGCCCTAGAGGTGGTACGCATGCTCCAGGAACGCTCAGAGCCCTTTGACTCTTTTGAGTCGCTGCTGGCGGTTCGCATCCCCAGCAGCGGAGATCCTGACCGTGGCATCCGCGAGTTCAATGGCCTGTTGAGGGACGTTCAGCGTTCCCACAACTTGCCAGAGGACGCGGTGAAGCGGCAGTTTCTCAAGGCTCTCGGCAATTCGGCTCTTTACCGTGACTTGGCTAACTCTCTGGCTCGGGCTGACCAGCGGCAGGGAGTGTCTCTTTTGACTATTCAGGCTCGTGTGCGGGAGCAGTTCCGCCATGGCCTGAAAGTCTCTGACACCCCTGTTTCTGCACTGTCGTTCGGCGATGGCGCGTCTGACCTAGCTGCGGCGTTGTCCAGTCTGCAGAAGCAGCTGGAGCGCATGCAGCAGGACATTCGTGACCTGAAGCGGCAAAAGCGGGAAGGGTCACCGCCTGCGGGCAAGCACCTTACCCGCTCTGCTGCTAAGCATCATCGATCGTGCTGGTGTTAAGCCACTTGGCACCGCTCCTCCTGTCTCGTTTGACAGGCAGAGTGGTGCCTTCGTGCCTCACTGCAGAAATGCGGAGTGTGCACAACGTGGTTTGAAGCACTGGCATGCTGAATGTGCTGGATGTGACACACCGACAGGACAATCTGTCACTTGTCACCTCCTAGAGTAGGCTGGGTGACCGTCACTAGCAGTCCGGGAAACTCCCGTTAGTATTTATGTGAACACCTGTTTTATCTAAGTGACTTTTACCGTTCTGATATCGAAACCCTTAACTCAGGGTTTATTTCCAGTTATCCGATATATTCACTCCGAACTATATATCCGACAGGTTTGGCCCCACTTACGTTTTATTTAGCCACTGCGACTCCGCTGAGATGATTGGCTAAAGCCGGACGCTTGGGATGGAGTGAGGCGCTCCGCGCGTGGGAGTGCCGGCGGTCACGGGTATGGCCTAAGATTTTTGGGTTGATTTGCGGTGAGCTGTGAGCCAAGAGGAATTTTCTACGGGATTTAACGTTGGGTTGGTTTACGCATCCTGGTTGGTTACCACACCGTTTCGTATTGGCCGCCATCTACCACACGACTTCTTGGGATTGCTGCTCTCTCACGGAATCCGTATCGACGACCCATCGCATTTCTTGACCGCCCGTTACTGCCGCATTTTTTCCACGTCTTCTTGCCTCACTCCACCCCTATAGTCTTCTTCATCATGGTCGCTACTACTAGATCAACAGCTAGCATGGCGAATCGCCGCCGCACATTAAGCACGATTTTTGATTCCGTTGCTGCCAGGCATGCCAACACACCCGCAACTCCGCCAGCGGCGCAGCCACCCGCTAATTCGGCGGGGGCTACATTTTTGGCATCGGTGCGCACGTTACAGCGAGAGCACTTCGACATGAAGGTGGCCAAGCACGTGCAGCGAAAATTGTTCGACGGCAAGGAAGGCCAATTTTCCGGTGCGGAGGCCCACGCGGTGGCCATCTTCACGAGGATGGTGACCGCACTGCAGGCGGCGTTCGTCACTGAGGACATCGGTTTCGCTCCGCTCTTCACGCTGGACGACGCTACTTTGGCCGTCCGCGTGGAGGCCAACAATTTATTATTCTCCACACTCGAATTGCTGGTGGACCCCTCCTCGCCCGCGGCGGACTGGATGGACTCGTCACACGCCAGCTTCCCGGCAGACGGTAAGCGTGTTCTGCTCGAGTTCGCCCGTCGGATGATCCCGGTTGGTGACCCCTTCCAGGGGCAGGCAGACATGTTCGCCGTCCGCATCCCTGCGGGCATGGACCCTCATGGACCGATCGAGGATTTCAACGCCGCGCTCAAAGCTGCGAGAACGAGGGCGACGCTCATGGACGAAGACGTGAAGTCTCTTTTCATTCGAGCCCTCGACACCACCTTCTACCAACCGGTGGTGTCCCGCTTGCTCCTTCACGACCAACGAGCAGCCCACGACCTCCTCACCATTCAGCAATGGGTGCGTGAGTGCTACGGCGAGCACGTGCGGGCGGGCACCGCCACCGCGTCCGCGCACCAGTACTCCCACGGCACGCATTTCATGGAGAAGGGCAGCGATGATTTGACCACGGCGGGTGAGATCGCGGACTTACGGACGATGGTGCTCGACTTGAAACGGCAGTTGACCGACTTCCTCGTCGCCGCCGGGTCCGAGCCGTCCCCGCGGGGGTTCACACCTCGCGCGGACAAGCCGGACCGCCGTGTCAAGACCCGCTTTGCGGCCTCGCCCCTCCCCAAAGGGGGGAATTGGTCTCAATCCATTTCGAGGAAGGTGGCCTTCCACCGAGACACCGGTGCGACCATCCCGTACTGTCAGAATCAGGTGTGCGCTAAGGGGAAAGCGCGGCATTGGCATCGGGACTGCTCGAACGGGGGCAGGACCGGACTCTCGGCCTACGCCTTCGCCGAGGAGGCCGAAAACTCCGTGCTGGCTGCGAAGTTTCAGCACGCCATCGACCGCGGCGATCCCGTAGAGTTCGACGCCCTCTGCATGCTTGCGGGCGGGAAGCCGGAGGTCTTCACCGATCTTTCCGCATGCTCGTTCTGCGAGGTGGACGGTGAGGTCCTTGTGCCCGCCGTCGCCGAGTTCTCCGAGATGGCACGCCAGGGTAGAAGTCTTACCGTGGCGGGCCGGCCCGGGGCCGCAGAAGCTCGCTCCGGGCCGAAAGCGGGCCGAAGGGGCTTTCGCCCCCGGGCCGCACAAAAATATGAGCCGGCCAAACTTCGGCCAAAAATATAGGCATTTTATGCCACTTTTTATCAAACCCACATACTTAATTTTAAAATTTCGCGCCTGCGGCGGGCATTTCCCTTCCTTGACCGTTTTGGCCGAAAGCGGGCCAGCGGAAATATCGTTTGCGGGCCGTAAAGAATTTGGGAAGACTTCTACCCTGTGGCACGCACGGCTGGGCTTCGCCGTTCAACATCAACACCTTCACTGCCGACTTGCCGGTGGTGTCGGAGCCGGCCGCACCCTCTCCGCCCGCGTCGGTTGAGTCCGAGGAGGATTGGACCGGTCCGCCAAACCCCTTCTGCCCTCCCGTCACCCGCACGTTTGCCGATTTCATTGAGAGCACGGGGGTTGCGTTTGGGGCGCCCGACGAGCCGGCCGCGAGCATGGGATTGCTCTCCGTGGTTGGGGCGCCGGAGCGCGTGATGGCCAACGCGCCCGCGGCCTACACCACGGACGACGATGACGACGAGGACGCCTCGATGGCGCCACCACGGCCACGGTACGGCTGTGGGAACGCCGTTCCGGGCTTTGGACGATCTCTTCTCACTTCCTCATTAATGTGTGCGCTGTTTGTTATTTGTGCCACCGCCGCGCCGCACACCGTTGCCGATGTCGGTGGTGCCGGTGAGCGCGCATGCACGGCTCCGCCGGTCGGTGGTGCTGCGTGGGCTGCCTCGGCGATCCCAGCTACGGGGGCTTCACCAGCTGAGGTGGTTCGTGACGATCCTGGCAACGCGGTGGGTGGTGCTAGCACGACCGCCATTCCGCCGCATCGACAGACGCGGTATCGGGAGCTACGACAGGGATTCCACACTCTCCGCAACGTGCCACTTCCGCCGTGGCTGTATGAACCCGACCCTGATTACGTTCCGCCGTCGCCGCCTTACCCGCCACCACCGTACTCGTCCGATGACGAGGAGCCGAGCTCTGGTTCTCAGGCGGCTATGATCGAGAATTCATCAATTTCTTCTACGAATGATTTGCCACCGGCCCCAGGGGCCGACGACGGCTTCACCCTTACGCTGCTCCGGGCCGGATCCCACGCCCCGCGGGACCCGAGTGGCTGAGATTGGTCACGCCGTGCCTGCCTAGAGATTGGCTGTTGCTTAGCTTTCTAGATGTGCAGAGGAGCTCTCTACAGATTGAGCTATGTTTAGGGTTTTAGCAATTAACACAGTATCTGTCAACCTTGTTGTGACCTGGGACCGCCCTGACCAAGAGTACAGGCCCCCAGGTGTGCTACAGTTTCCTCCTGAAGTTAAGTAGGGAGTTTGTTTGCTTCGTTTCACTGCTAGCTCCGGTCACCACCCTAGGTGGTGTGCTGGATGTGACACACCGACAGGACAATCTGTCACTTGTCACCTCCTAGAGTAGGCTGGGTGACCGTCACTAGTAGTCCGGGAAACTCCCGTTAGTATTTATGTGAACACCTGTTTTATCTAAGTGACTTTTACCGTTCTGATATCGAAACCCTTAACTCAGGGTTTATTTCCAGTTATCCGATATACACTTGAACAAGGTATTCGCTTAAGTTTTCTTAAGTTTGCTTAAGTTTTCTTAAGTTTTCTTAACTTTTCTTAAGTCCATGAAAATTATACCGCGTGTCATGTTTTATACAATTCGGTCATCAGCTGGCCTTCAGAATGCCCGTGGACATCGATGTAACAACGAGCGAGGACGCGAGCGAGTACGTCAGAGCAAAAGATAAGAAAGGTCGAGTGAAAACCGTGTCCTGCTGAATGCATGGTGGGCGGCGGGGGACTCGATTAATTATACACAAGAAAGTTAAGCCAAAACCGTGTCCTGCTGGTGACTGAAGAGAGTATAATTTGGGTGGCGGGGGACTCAAAGTAATTATACACATGAAAATGTCCGCCTGGAGGTTTATTTGACCCATCACGCACGCACTACATACAGTCATACTAGTACGTACGTACAGCAGGTCGTGCGTCACACTAGGTGAGGTAGTTGCTTGAAGGACGGACAATCGATTTGAAACAAGTAGGGCGCGCCGTAGAACTTATTATTCAAATCTTGTTACAAGACTCTGTCTTGAAAATTTTACTGGCGTTATTTTGTTGTAGAGAGAATGCAGCCCGTTCCCGCCGCCCCTTTGAATACATTCCCCCTTGCGCCCGGCACGGGGGGCCTCCAGACGGCAGTGGTACAGCCAGGACCAGCGGTGCGTTGACCTTGATGTTCTTCTTATTTTGTGGAATGCGTTGGCAGTGGGTGGGGATGCATTTGCTGGGACACAGTTGTTTGGGAGGGTACGGCTGCGATGTGGGGACAGCTCCCTGGATGGACACGCGCCCGAACCGTGGGGCTTTTTTGGTTATGGTGCGCCTGCAGGTGTATGCTTTCCGGACTCGGTAATTAGGGAGGGGACGGCTGCGATGTGGGGACAGCTCCCTGGACACGCGCCCGAACCGTGGGGGTTTTTTTAGTGTATGCTTAGTATGTGCGGTTTTGGGCAATGAGTTTTTTCAGTGTTGTATTACACAAGCGGCAGACCTTTTCTTTTCCAGTGGCTCGAGTGGGCAGCATTTCATGTGGTAATTAGGGAGGTGACGGCTGCGATGTGGGGACAGCTCCCTGGACACGCGCCCGAACCGTGGGGGTTTTTTTAGTGTATGCTTAGTATGTGCGGTTTTGGGCAATGAGTTTTTTCAGTGTTGTATTACACAAGCGGCAGACCTTTTCTTTTCCAGTGGCTCGAGTGGGCAGCATTTCATGTGGTAATTAGGGAGGTGACGGCTGCGATGTGGGGACAGCTCCCTGGACACGCGCCCGAACCGTGGGGGTTTTTTTAGTGTATGCTTAGTATGTGCGGTTTTGAGCAATGAGTTTTTTCAGTGTTGTATTACACAAGCGGCAGACCTTTTCTTTTCCAGTGGCTCGAGTGGGCAGCATTTCATGTGGTAATTAGGGAGGTGACGGCTGCGATGTGGGGACAGCTCCCTGGATGGACACGCGCCCGAACCGTGGGGCTTTTTTGGTTATGGTGCGCCTGCAGGTGTATGCTTTCCGGACTCGGTAATTAGGGAGGGGACGGCTGCGATGTGGGGACAGCTCCCTGGACACGCGCCCGAACCGTGGGGGTTTTTTTAGTGTATGCTTAGTATGTGCGGTTTTGGGCAATGAGTTTTTTCAGTGTTGTATTACACAAGCGGCAGACCTTTTCTTTTCCAGTGGCTCGAGTGGGCAGCATTTCATGTGGTAATTAGGGAGGTGACGGCCGCGATGTGGGGACAGCTCCCTGGACACGCGCCCGAACCGTGGGGGTTTTTTTAGTGTATGCTTAGTATGTGCGGTTTTGGGCAATGAGTTTTTTCAGTGTTGTATTACACAAGCGGCAGACCTTTTCTTTTCCAGTGGCTCGAGTGGGCAGCATTTCATGTGGTAATTAGGGAGGTGACGGCCGCGATGTGGGGACATCTTCCTGGACACTCGGCCGAACATTGGATTTTCTTGTTGGCACTGGAGCCCATGCTCTTTTTGTTAGGCGTGCGCTCTTTTTTTTTGAAGACGACGTGAAGGGAGGAACCGTCTCCTTGCTTCACCGCTGGCAGGGCGGAGCTCCCGTAGTTGGAGCCGCGGAGCACGTTGCGTCTGGAGAAGAGGTCGCGGTGGTGCATCCTGCGGTGAGTATTAATCTTCTTCTTTTTTTTTGTGCGGTTGCCAATAGCTTTAATGAAACAAAAGAGGTATGCTTACTTCACGCACCCCAGACCCGAGACGGGAATTGGCGTGTTGCCGATGGGTCGGGAGTTGCGTGTTAAGAGCGCTGTTAGCACTCCCTACGCGCCCCCGGACCCGTGGCGTCACGGAGGAACGGTGTGGGTTGCGGTGTGTATCGATGGTCTTCGCAGGGGGGAGCTGATCAGCCTGAAGGTGGACCCGGAGCGGGACGCGGGGCAGCCGGCGAAGAAGCTGTCCAGCCTTCCGTGGTGAGTTCCGACCTTTTACAGCCATTCTACGCGCCCCCCGTATTCCTATGAGAGAAAGAGCGTGGTGTGCCTGCAACACGCGGAATCTGTTGAAGTGGGTTTTTGTGGATGCCGGTGGGTCGGGAGTTGCGTGTTAAGAGGGCTGTTAGCACTCCCTACGCGCCCCCGGACCCGTGGCGTCACCGAGGTACGGTGTGTATGGAAGTCGCATGGGTTAGTGCGGAGGCTGTTGGTGACGGCTGCGATGTGGGGACAGCTCCCCGGACACGCGCCTGATCCTTAGGGGCTGCATGTGATAGTGGGCGGTACCGTATTCTGGGCGACGGTGTGCATGGTGGGCAGGCGCCCGGTTGTAGAAGGTTGCTTAGGGATGTTCAAGATGTGGGGACAGCTCCCCGAGCAGGCGCCTGTAACCCGAGGTATGGTTTGTGGCGGGTTGTTGTGGATGCCCATGGGTCGGGAGTTGCGTGTTAAGAGGGCTGTTAGCACTCCCTACGCGCCCCCAGACCCGCGACGGGGGGTGGCATCAAGCCGATGGGTCGGGAGTTGCGTGTTAAGAGGGCTGTTAGCACTCCCTACGCGCCCCCGGACCCGTGGCGTCACCGAGGCACGGTGTGTATGGAAGTCGCATGGGTTAGTGCGCTGGCTGTTGGTGACGGCTGCGATGTGGGGACAGCTCCCCGGACACGCGCCTGATCCTTAGGGGCTGCATGTGATAGTGGGCGGTGCCGTATTG
>LGRX02003588.1:0-53286 GCA_001247695.2 Cymbomonas tetramitiformis
CAGGAGGCCTCGGAGTCTCTGGCGCTTTTACCCAGGAGGGCAACTCCTAGGAATAGCGCCCCGCTTCACTCGTCTTGAACTGGATCCGAGGGCGAACCTGGGAAAACGCGCGGGAAGTCTCTGCAGAGATTGTAGGGAAGGGAGAAAGGCGCTCAAAGGTGACACCTGCGAAATCCAGTTCTTGCAAGCGTTCTCGTTTGGCGTGTGTAAAAGGAACTGCTGTCTGGTCGGGTTCCACTCCGCGGTGGTCTCTACGATGAGGCCGGAGAGCACACCGGCGGACTTCTCGGTCAGAGCGAAACAGCCCAGGGTGCCTTGCTCCTGTGCGAGAATCCCGGGAGTAGAAGGGGGCGGCGTGGGGGGGCTGACCATGGTCAACCAAACCATGGTGGTACTCTTCCCAGATAGTTTAGAAAGTCCGTCAGATTGCAGAGGGTACAGAGGGGTGCAAGAGACAATTCCACAACTCCACGTCGAGCTTCTCCGAAGTGAAGAGTCTTTGCATATTTCTTTGAGAACGTCTGTATCCTCGTCAGGGTTGACGCGTCGGCATAGAGTTAGCAGTCTTGTGAGACCCTAGGCACCTTTGTGGACGTTAAAGCAGCCTTCCTTTGGGGTTTGACCGATGGTTTTACCCGAAAAGCATACCTCATGACACACTTTTACACCAAAGGCTTGGAGGCTCGAAAGTGGGGAAGCTCGCTCGCGTGATATACCTGAAAAGTGTCGAGCATGTGCACTTGCTCGGGGGTTCCGAGACCCAAAATGCTCCCTGCGAACAAGTTGTATTGCACCGTGAAGCGAATCCCGAAGCCTTGACACATGCGCTTCGCGAGGAGCTTGTGCGCGAGGAAGAACATCTCCGGGCGCTCCTGCATATCGGTGAAGCTGAGCGGACCGTGGCGAATGAGATGCCTCAACTTCTCCGCGCTGTCGGCGTAATGTGTAGTAAAAGAGTTGTATTCGCCAAGAGTCTCCTCAAAGCTATCAACGAAGTTCTCGTCCGAATAGAAACGAGCAATCTTTCTCCGCACAGCTGGATCCAAGACCTGAAGGCCCTGTTCGGGTTGAGAACCCCTCGCGGTATCGTCCATCTCAACGTTCACGAAAAGAGAGGGAGAGCGATGTTAGCAAAACAGTTGGGCTTTCACAGGAGACTTCTAGAGAGTAGAGATTGATGCACACGTTTGGAGCGTTTCGGGATCAATATAAAATAGGAATATCGAATATCTATATGGCGCCAGTTCTGCTCATCTGCTTGAAGTTTCCATCTTATCATCCGGATCTGGCCGTTCTAGGTTCTTATGGATGATGAATGGTCCAACACGAGGGAAGAGAGGGCCACGACCACCGCACGCGACCGCTCAGGCAGCGAACCGTCAGCGTCAAGTTGAAGTGCATCGTCAGCTCTCAGCTGATCAGCGTCAGCGTCAGCCGATCGGCGTCATCGTCATCGAAGAGACGAAACTCTATATAGATCTTAGATGCGTCATCGTCAGCTTGACAAATGGTACGATCCGTTCTCTTTGGCGGATGTGCAACTATATCTAGAGCGTCTCTTTTTTCTTGGTACGTTCTGGCGTGGGGCCTTCCAGCGTTCCGGCCTTTCGGGTTCCGACCTTCCGCTTGCCCTACTCTTGTCCCCAGAGCTTATGGACGAAAATAGACTTTTAGGGTTTGTAACTCTGTGGGGTCCATAAGCTCTGGCATGACTCGGCAGGCCTCCAAATCGATGTCCTCCAAAGTGCACACCACTTCAGGGGCTTCAGCACGAGGGCCAAACAAACAGAAGTTCTCAACACATGCCCAGAAATTGACCTGAGCTCAAGTTATGGAGGTAAACGTCCTGAAAACTGCCAGGTTTTCAGTGAGCTGCAAAAGTCTGGCACCAAAATCATTCAAAACTACATAACTTTAGCGCACTCTATCCAAATTCAACAAAGTACATAGATAACTTCATCAGTTTTTCACGACTTACGCACTCCAACCATTTGTTTGTACAAATAAATGGGCCAAATCACCATATTGTGACTTGGCCGATCTAGATGTTGATTCATCGAGGGGATGGTATCGAGCCGTTAATCTTCCGTATTAATGCTCTTTCCGCATGATTTCGAGTATTCTGTTTGTATGCTACCTTTTGATGTTTGGCCACTACAGTACGATATGGTTCATCACATTATCCCGCCGTTGAAACACCTTTGAGTAATGTTGATAGATCGATAATGCCACATTTTTTATTATTTGTATGACATGTTACGCCGTGAGAAGTCGATGACTATAATCATATCAAATTTTGATTTACCATCATATCACCGTCTTTATCGGAGCATAACACAATGACACAAGGAGCCGATGTCTCTTTATCTTAAGTCAAACTCTTTCCAAACTCTTGTCAAACTCTTTCCAAACCCAGTGTGTTGCACAACAAATACTTCTTTATCATCTAAAACTGTCTGACAAATTCTCAGTTGATCTCCGCGGAAGCTGTCATTGTTGAAGATGCGCCGGTTTCCTAATGTCAACAAATCTGGCGCCTCCATTACAACCGCACGTGTCCACACCCGCCCCCCGCGATCCCATCAATTTTGACCCCAACACATTAAAGTTGACCCTTAAACACTCATTTTTGCTCCTAAAATACTATTTCTGACCGTAAAACACCCATTTGTGACCCCATGCAGCCGTTGTAGACCCCGAAACACTCATTTCTGACCCTAAAACACTATTTCTGACCCTAAAACACTATTTCTGACCCTGAAACACTACTCCTGACCCTGAAACACTCATTTCTGACCCCACAACACTGTTTTTGACCCTGAAACACTCATTTCTGGCCCGGGTACACTGATTCTTGACCCTAAAACTCTATTTTTGACCCTCAAACACTCATTATTTATGACCCCAAAACAATTTACAAGTTACACCCATCCTTATACCCACATGTTCACCACAGCCTGCACTTTAAGCCGGTGCCATGCATCATGTGCCAATTTCCCTGCCTCGGTCACCATACCCTAGACTATATGACAGCTGATGACACGCTACATGCAAATGCACCTAACCCTACACCCCTAGCCTAAATGGACCCCCCCGGGAGCTCACTAAGCCCCCTACACCCATCCTTATACCCACATGTTCACCACAGCCTGCACTTTAAGCCGGTGCCATGCATCATGTGCCAATTTCCCTGCCTCGGTCACCATACCCTAAATTGTATGACAGCTGATGACACGCTACATGCAAATGCACCTAACCCTACACCCCTAGCCTAAATGGACCCCCCCGGGAGCTCACTAAGCCCCCTACACCCATCCTTATACCCACATGTTCACCACAGCCTGCACTTTAAGCTGGTGCCATGCATTATGTGCCAATTTCCCTGCCTCGGTCACCATACCCTAAACCATATGACAGCTGATGACACGCTACATGCAAATGCACCTAACCCTACACCCCTAGCCTAAATGGACCCCCCCGGGAGCTCACTAAGCCCCCTACACCCATCCTTATACCCACATGTTCACCACAGCCTGTATCACAGGATGGAAAACGTCACCTAACTCATGTCCCAAATCTTTGTGCACAATACCAAACCCAAAAAGAGGCTGAGTGCACGCCTTATGCTTTCGCGCCAAACCCTACCCTTCCAAGCTAAACAAGCCGTTGCGTGAGCACCATAAGCCCCCCACACACACTCTCATATCGAGGCGATATTGGGGAAGCCCACACCTTTTATTTGCCGTTTGGTTTGCTGAAATCACTCAAAAATTCAACCCGGGGTGCTCATTCTCACTCCACGAGGGGATGCCCCACCCTGCAAACATATCCCATGAGCCATCAACATTGGGCAAGTGTGCATCAGTTTCATGACTAGTTCACGAATTAAAGCAGTTAGGGGAGAGCCTTACCTTCAATATGCCGTTGAGCTTGACTACATGGGAAGCGTGTAGAGGGGGACCATCCTTATTAAATACAACTGTATTCCTTAAGTACCTTCTGTATTTTGCCAGTATTTCCCAGTATTTCGGAACGCTTCCCATGTAGTGAGCACCTACGGTTATCTATGGCAGATCTGCATAAGCCGACACTACAATCAATCAGTAGAACGGTAAATGTTGCCATTATTGAATTATAGTATATATATTACTGTTTTGGATACATTCCGCGTGATCGAACAGTAGAACGTTAAATGTTGCCCATATCATATATTATATAACATATTACTGTTTTGGATACATTCCGCGTGATTTATAAGCCTATACGGCAATTGTTGCCCATATTGAATTATATTATATATATTAGTGTTTGGGATACATTTACCGTTTTTCTCTTCCGATATCTTATCATTAAAATTGGATTTCTATAAATTTTGCCAGGAAGTTTATACGTTGCCGCTGTAAATTGCGTCCACTGTCCAGTTTTAACACACATTGCCCACTTTTTACATAAGTGTAATATACCAATGCATCATTTGGATCATTAGCATCGTTTGTTGAAACTGCACTTACATCTATTGTATATTTTCTATCATCTATTTGTGCGTTCGTTATTGGGAGAGCAAGTGTATTAAATGTGATATCCATGATTTTTACACCATCATCTACATCGGCTGCACTTAACGTCAAATCAAAGAAGCAAATGAATTTACCCGCTGGTATATCTATTGTTCTGTCATTTACATTTCCACCTGTCAAAGCAGTAATGACATTGCAACCTCTGTGAGATAACTCTGACGGCAATGTCAGTCTATTTAACTCTGCGACAGGAGTTCGAACAATATCAGCTTCTATTAAATTAGCACCTATGATATCACCTAACATGTTAATTCTAAAAAATTGATTTGATGGTATAACAGGTCGTTTACGAAACTCCAAAGCATACACTGAATTAACTTCTGATAATTCAACCAGTGATGTATTCAAATCTATAAATGTTGAATCAGCAGCTTTTGTCCCTTGTAATTCTAAATTTGTCTTGGAACCTAATTGTACAACGTTGACAATTCCACCATTGATTCTTGCATTTCCATCTACTTCTAAACCGGAAATTTTTACACTTGCTCCAGCGGTTGCCGGTTCCAAAACATTATTTGTTTCGGTCCATTTTGAAGTTTGTACAGGATTGTATGTTTGACCATTAATTGTATCACATGTTAAATTCTTACAAACTAAACTTTGTCCAAAACTTGACATATATCATATGTACCTATTTAAATTTCACGCGGTATCGCTTATATTGTTTTATATGATTAATGCCCAATAATCCATGTGCATTATCATAGACATTTACTATTCCCCAAGCAAGTTCTTCAGTTGCATCTAAGACTAATGGGACATCCTGAAATCTTGTAGTATTTACTTGACCGCCGACTCCAATAACCAAACCTGGTTCGTTGTTAAAATCGGACGTGCCATCTGGATGAATTATTCCTATATGTCTGGCATCGGCGGTAGACATTTGTGTAATCATGGCACCCGTATCATATACCAAAGAAACATGCTCATCGTCATTTGCCAAGGATATTGACACCCATTTATCTCGGCGTTCTGTTTTTGCTTTTGTTTTTGGTAAGTTCTGTTTACTATATCTTCTTACGTTTCCTTGGGCGTTAGCAATATTTCTTACCTTACATCGAGTGTTTGCGAGTCTTCCATTTATAATTCCTTTAATTCTCATACCGACCCCATCTTGAACGACGGTTTCACAACTTGGTAAATTAGGATCATTTCGCTTTACAGGCATTTATAATATATTTACAATTTAAATGACGGTTGTAAATAACATATAACTGCATTTGGCGATGCATGAGTTACGGTTTCCATACAACACCCGATTACACCATTAGTCGCCGCAACTGCCGAAGAATTGACAACACCATTTGCTTGAAGTCCTAAAAGCTGACCCTTGGTGTACGATCCATCAATACAGTTAACAGAACAGAAACCGCTAATTAGTACAAAACAAGAATTGCCTGCAAGACTATCTTGGACACATACACCAATGACGGCCACATTGGTATTAGTAGTGCTGAAATCTGTATAGGCAGCCCTGACTGGGAGTCCCGGTCAGGCCCCTATGACAGACTCCTAGGACCAACACTGGACTGCTGACTGATCTATAGGTTCGTGCTGTGACACACGCTGTGTCACAGGTAGGCTAGACTCCGAAACCGTCCGAGACCGTTCCGGGTATATCTAGCTTAGGGTTTTTTTATCTTATGAGTTTTATCCACACAGTTCGGGAGTTTCTGATATCTAGTGAACTAGGATATTCCAGTAGGTTATGGGCCCACCACGCTTCCACTGGTGTTGATAGCGGCATATGGCTTGACACCATTAATGTTAGTGCTTACATCGTCAAAAGAAAGAACAGTTCCTGATATTATTGTAGAAGCTGTTGTGTTTACCATCGTATACACTTGGCCTGTGAATGTGTTTGGTGATGTAGTCTTCCTATAAGCACTTGTGAGTTGGGTTAATGGAATACCATCAGTCGTTATCGAAGATGTGTTTGGTGTTGTGTAAGCCCAATCAATACTGTTCGTGATTCTTATGGCCGCCGTATCCAAATCTGAAGTGAGGTTGATCGTACCGCCGGTATTGCCCACAGCCAATACTTGAGATAAATTCGGAATACCGCCGCCACTGGAAACAGGACCATATCGCACCTCATTGGATGCTGTATCGTAGTGGAGCATTTGTGACTCGCTTGCTGGGTCGGGAGACAATCTAATAGGTCTTATATAACAACTATTAGCAACACCGGCGTTTAATTCAACCCCGCTTGCATTCAAAACGATTGTATTATCGGTGTTTACCGCACTTTGAGCAGAGTTCTGTCCTGCGAGAGCACCTATGTTGATTGCATTTTCACCTGCTGTAAATTCACCTGCATATTTTCCGATGTTCACGGCTGCATCTTTGCAATTGTTCTGCCCACAGTCGTCCCCAATAGACACGACATAAGAACCGCAATTGTTATTGCATGAACCAGAACCAATTGCAATCGTATCATTACTTGTTGTATTGTTAATGGACAATGCATTCCTACCTATAGCGATAGAACGGTCTCCAATGTGGTCGGCGTTTGTATACCCTTGAGTTTGTTCTCCGATTGATACTTTACCAAAACCACCAGAACCACTTTCAATTCTAAGATTATTGCCACTCAGTTTTTCTTGATTGACAATCATGGTACCCGTTCCGGTGTATGAAACATCGGCGACACTGGTCGTGCTACCTTGATCAGTGACCGATTGTAAATTCTGATTTGCACCAGAAGGTAAGTTAGTTAACAATGAGCCATCTCCTCGATACTTACCGCTTGTCAATGTTAAATCGCCGGTATTGAGTACGAGTGGGCCGTCGTTTATCAATACCCCATTGCCGAAAGGCTCTATATTGATTGTTGTCTGCAAGCAGGTTACCTCGTTGATGCCCGTTTCGCCTATCTTAACTCGTGTTTGTTCAACAGGATCCAAGCTTTTAATCTCAAACGATGCATCGAGGTCATCGAGGCCTGCTGAGAATCGTGATTTTGACACTGGATTGTTTAACACGAAGTCGTTGAATTTGATTGATGTGTGTACTTTTAGCGACCCATCTGTCAACAAGGACATTTGTTCTCGTTCATTCAATGGGTCTTGAGTATCTATGAATTTGATATCGTTCTGGTAGCGTATGTCCGAACCGATATGCATCGTCTCTAACGGCGAGTCTACGCTGCCTATAGTTTGGCACACAACTGTATCGCACGTTAGTGTATCGGTTGTCCCTGGGGCTGCTACATAGTCTTTGCCGTTAATTTTTTCAACTATTAGATTTGAACCGAAAGCTGACATTATATACTATAAACGATTTAATAATTTACGGTGGAGGTATTGAAATTAGTTTCATAAAGATTTGTCCAGAATTACTTATAGGGTTGGAAGTGTATACGTAAAATCCATTAACCGGAACTATATCGTCGTTTGGTGGTGTATTTGTTGCTCCCGTTACAACCGGGAGATTTGCAATTCTAAATTTGCTTAGCTTTCCCGCCATGTTGAACTCTGCAATACCGGGGTCCCCGCTTTGGCTTGCATCAAAATTAAATATAGCTTCAGTTCCTAACAAATTAATTTGAGTTCTTGCTTCCGGTACAGCCCCATTTTTACCATCACGACCGATGGTCATTCCTCTACCGACCAAATCATCGGCCACCACTTTTTTTGCATTCAATTCATTTCCAAATGAAGACATGTTGATATATATTAACTTATGAAAAAAACAAAGGTACAGGTTGCAACAATCGACTATTCAATGGATGCTCTATCGGGAAATGGAACATTTCCATTTCTTTTGACACTTTTTTATTGTGCCCTAAAGTATAAGATTTGTATCCAGCCAGAGGATGAACGTTGCTAATCCTGAATGGTGGATATGTGATGTCATTGATTGTTTTACATGGTAGCTGTTGCATCATAACCGGTCTAAAACCTGACATTTGAAACATCGTCGCGGTGTGAATCTGTTTGTCCACGTTCGCTCCTACGTTTTTTATCATATTGTAACTGCTTAATCCTGGTTGTTGAGCCATATTTGTATACTATTAACCGCGTTTTAAAATACAGTTTCAATCACACGGTTTTGACCGATACGAAGAACGGCTGTCGTTTCGCAAATAATCATGGTTTCGTTTGTTGTAAGTACCGTTTGTAGCGGGTCTGCTGGTGATGCAATAGAAGTTTGATAGTAGAAGGAACTGTTTAAACCCCGAGAATCCAAACCAGTCAAATTTCTTACACCCATTTCTGAGGGAAGATTCAAACGTACCATGGGAATGAATTGGTTGTCCAGCCAATCTTCGTATGAATTAATTTTACATCCCGATAGCGTTCCATAATTGTCAGCTTTACTGATAGTCAGCAGATTGAATGCTGCAAGAGGGTCGACTCGATAATTAGGAACGAACAGGTTATTAATGTTAAATTGCAAAGCACCCAATCCACCTGCTGAAAACTGAAAGTATGAGGGTAGGTAGGCTGTTCCACATGTATTTGCCAATTTGATAAGTCCTTTGTTTTTTTCTCTATAATCACTAGGCCTTTGCACAGCATATATGTTATTAATGCATTGTGAACTCAAAGAGAACCTTGTCGATTTGGCCATACCACCAGCTCCTTCGAAAAAGGTAAAGTAATTGCAATACGGAATCTCCAAGAATCCATCACGCAGTTTGCTCTCAACGGCAGCATCATATACTCCAGAACTGAATGTAATCGTCTCTACGGTAAAGTAAAGTTTGTCCAATTTAAAATTGCCTTTCGATACTAATTCTTCTTGAGCTTTCGTGTCAATTGCAAAACCAGGCGTTTTTGTTTTTTGCCAACACCCGAGGACTTCTGGACCTGCAAGGTACAGCCTTATCTGGATCGGTGGCAAAAGTGAAGTATCAATGTAGGACGGTTCAGCTTCACCCAAAAACGTTAGCCATTGATTCAAAATGTATGGACGAGGTGTGCTGTAAAAGCCATCGGCTACAGAGATTTCTTGATTCTTAAGAACCCTTTGATAAGTCATTTCTTTGCTAAGAGTGGTTTTGATAGTATCAAGTATGCAACTGACCGTGTTGTAGGATTGAAAACCAGTGGTCAACTGCTGCCCTCCGGCGAAAATTTCCATTCTTTGAATCAGTTTCTCGATGCCATTGGGGAGCGTCGTATGTAATTCATCAGCATCATCTTCGTCGTTTTGAAATGCTAAAGGCGTTGTACAGGAACCTAAACAATGCATGGCTAAACTCTTCATGTTTACAATTGAATTAACGGGTAAATTTAGTGTAATAGTACTATACCTTGATGCTTCGGTAAAGTGTGAAATGCTGCAATATGGTGATCATGCATCCATTGTGCGTCCATCCAAGATATCCCTGCGAGTATACAAATGTTTTGCAGAGTATATTGACGCGAGCATGTAATGCACAGATGATCGTTGCAATTATTTTGACATCATCATCGCAAAACTGCAAGATGATCGTAGCACGCTGCAAGTGAATTTATGCAATCGCGCGCGCTGCTGATGAAAAGCATATATCGTCGCCATTTCTCAGCACATGATACGAGCGCTGACTTGTGCGCGGATCATAAATCCGTCGATGATTTCTATGCCGTATCTCATTCTGCGTAATTTTTTCAACTGCGAATCATCCATGCGCGTGCATATGATTGCCGCGCATACTTCTGATTGCGAATCACTTCTGCGAGAACATATGATTGTCGCGCATGCTTACAGCTGTGAATCGTCTCTCGCGAATGTATGATCGCCGTACAGTATACATTTCTCAAAACTGCAAATCACTCTGTGCGCGTATGTGACCACAGAGCGTTCGTATGCCTCGTGCACACCTTTTCGCACAGTAAATTTGATGATCAGCTGTATGTGCGATCCTGCGAATGCGACAATTATCTCGCGCACTGTCTTCGCTATTGCAGCGGTATATGCGATATATCAATATGCGTATTATTCGACTGCGTCGCCAAATATGCTTGAGCTCCGCAACCTGTAAACACACAATTATTGATATCTACGCGCTGCACTCACTTGAGTTCTCGTTTCTCGTGCCTGACGAGCTAGAATACCATCTGATACGGGCTGATATGCGAGCCCTCAATATATCAATTATATAATAGAAAGCGCGGTGTTATTGGATTGTAACACACGTGCAAGTTATGAGCGGGATGAGTGCAGAGACTTCTGTGAGAAGATGCTGCTCTAGCACAACGCTAGCTCATCTATACCGAATGTCTCCCATCGCATAGATGGTACCGCCATTGGGTTGTGAACCCAAGACATTGGTTGAACGACCAGTATCGGCAGAACGAATAATGCGTTCGCCCCATAATACTGCGCATGCTTGTTCCGCACATGCTAGAAGCGAAGATGATTTCTTGTTTGTTACTTCAAGATTGTATCTTGCTTTGCCATCTTCGAGTTCGACATACGAACTCTCGATGACAGGTGTCATTCAAGTCTTTCCTTGAATAAATGACAGATGATGTGACTTATCATCTGATGACATGTACAGTCATAGTCGACCGTACTGACGACTGTCTGTCATTATAATATATGACATGACTCGACATGACATGACATGGTATGACATGTCTGACAGGTATGACACGTATGACATGTATGACACATATGTCATCGGTCATGACCCTGACATTGATTTCGAGTACTTAGGAATGCAACCTCCCGAGGGTTAGATTTTCGGCTACCTTTTCGATAAGAATAGTATACTTAAACATATGTTAACAATGTGGTAGAAGTGTATAATCCCGTACCTGGAGCGTTCCAGGATCGTTCCCGTACCCGGGGCGTTCCAGGATCGATCCCGTAAGAAACTTCCCTCCCGGGATCGATCCCGTTCCGGATCACGAAAAGAACGATCCCGGATCGCCTCGCCATTTTCCAGATGCTCACTGGGGCATGCAGCGCTCGCAGTGAGACGGGCTTTGTCGGGGTACAGGCGGTGGCCTCGTCACGTGACGTCCGCGAGGGCCATGAAGGACGGGCTGCCACATTGGTATAGGGCTGCCTCTGTCCACGGGGTCGATGGAGATCTACTCCTCTTGCCCGGGAGCCCCTGTCGGCTCCCCACTCCGAAAAGCTGGATCCTCGGTGCTCGTGATGTCACACAGGGCACACAGATCCCCATAGAGGTCCACGTCAGCATCCGCCAGAGCGAGGATCTCCTCCATCGTTTCAAGCTCTTCGGGGTTGAGGGAATCCTCCTCGACTCTCTCCTCAATGACCTCGACGCAAGCCGCCACTTGCCCTGGCCTTCGCGCCAACCGTGCCGGGGCGTTGGCCTTCCAGATTGCCAACTTCTTTTCGTCTGTGCAATTGGCCACCAAGTGCTCGAGACTGCCACATGCAAAACAGGGCCGCTCCCTCACCGCAGGTGCCGGTCGGGATCCTTGGGTCGCCGCCGTGCTTATGGTCACCGGGGCCGCTGTTGCCGAGTCGCCCCCGGCAGCCCCCGGCTCCCACGTGAGTGCCGCCAACGCAGGCCTCCTCGGGGGCCACCTAGACCGACCAGACGGGGTGCTGCGTGGTGGAACTTGCCGCTGTCGGTGTCCCATCTCCAACGCCACCTTACGGGCGATGGTGTCGTGGAGAACCGCGTCCTCCATCACCTTAGCCGTTTCAATTTCCGTGGCCACGGAACGAACCTTCAAGATGGCGGAGGTGTCGGACCGTCCGAGTCGACGTTGTTCATCTTCCCACTGCTCCGGGTGACTGGTATCCAGCCCCAGATCCGCCAGCTTGGAACCCACTTGAACGCTGTGTCGTAGTCCACCCCAAAAGAGCTCGAGAAGTTCCAGTTTGGTAACCTTGCCGCAACCCCGTACTACGTCCGCCACAAAGTTGACAGTCGCGGTTCGGGTGGTGATGCGGGTGTAGAAGGCACCGGTCTTCTCCTCCGATCGCTGCCTCGTTGAGAGTAGCTCCGACTTCAGCCGCTTCAGGGCGTCCGTGGTGATGTCCACCGACAAGGCAAGGTCGCCCATGAACCGTGGCACCGTTGCGTACCTCGCCTTCCACGCCTCTCCTTCGCTGCCTCCTGGCGCCATCTCCTCGACGTACAGCTTCTGGGCCTTGGCCAACTTGGCGGTCTTGACCATCCATAGCAAGGTGGAGACGCTGAGCTGGTTGCGTCCTTGCGCTTCACGCCGAAAGCTGGGAGTAGTGAGCGCCGCAATCACCGTCATGTGCTCCAGAAGCGCATTCACCGCCACAGAGAACTCCTCATCACTACGTTTGATAGCTCAAAATGTCGGGCTCAGTGTCCTCTATAAGGATATCAAGATTACGGCTCGAATAGATACGCACGGCGTGAGATATGATCAGAATGGTAAACGGCCCGTCAGTTTGCAGACATAACCCCAAATATCTTCGTCATGAGAAATACTGACCGTATCACTACGTTTGATAGCTCAAAATGTCGGGCTCAGTGTCCTCTATAAGGATATCAAGATTACGGCTCGAATAGATACGCACGGCGTGAGATATGATCAGAATGGTAAATGGCCCGTCAGTTTGCAGACATAACCCCAAATATCTTCGTCATGAGAAATACTGACCGTATCACTACGTTTGATAGCTCAAAATGTCGGGCTCAGTGTCCTCTATAAGGCTATCGAGATTACGGCTCAAATAGATACGCACGGCGTGAGATATGATCAGAATGGTAAATGGCCCGTCAAGCAGGCGCACTAGAAAACAATTTCAGTTTCGGATGAAACGTGACCGGAATCATGCGTTCGATATGCCAACATGTTCGTATATAATCACAGTTCAACTGTGGCCCCAGCCCAACAATAAACAAGGTTTTAATGAATAAATGCTAATGCTGATACAAACATGCCAAGCAATAAATAAGATTTAAATTAATAAATGCACTCGCGCATGCAAACATACCCGTCAATAAACAAGTTTGGAATAAATTAATTCACACAAAGGCACAAATAACCCAAAATTTAAAGACTTATTGACACCAAAAAAAACACATATAGTCAATAAGAGGAAGCACTGTACTGCGCGTATGCTGAGCCGTCAAACGCAAGCCGAAGTAGCTCAAAACGCAAACACAAAAGTCGCCATCTCCAACATCATGTAACTCGCAGATCCCACAGGTCCATAGAACGTCCCCATCATCTGAGAACCAATTTGTACCAGGCACACTCCTGATAACTTATTCATATTTCTTCTCTTTCTTTTTATTCTTATTTTCTTTCTTTCTTTCTTTTTATTCTTTTTATCTTATTTGCTGTTTTTGGTGCTTCACATAGGCTTCTAGCCTTACATTCCACTGTTTACTTTCATGACAAACACTGGCTATACAGCCTAGTATTACAATCACTTTTCCGATATATGTATGGTCTCGAACCTACTACATTATATGTTTATATCCTTATGTATAGTCTTGGCGCCATGCCTAATCCTAACATGTAAAACTTCCTTAATTCATTTCTCTTGATCAACACTAACTGAGGTCCACTTTTCCAAGCTTCCCTTTCAACATGTTGCTCTCTAACAATCACTAGCAGGATTCCTGTATTGACATCTGCCATCGACCAATCATGTGCACATATATGCCTGATTCTGGTACTCCTCCACCAATCATCAGGCAGATCACGATATTGCCATTGCAGATCTTTCTGGAATCCACCAGATCCTCAATATAATTATTGTCATTGCAGATCTTCTCCTGAAATCTGCCTTGCCATCAATTATTTCTTCATACAGCTGTGACCGGCATGCAACAAGGCCCTTGCAGCATGCAACCACCCGTCACCAGCATGCAACCTGGCATATGTAGCATGCAACCTGGTCTCTGTCGCATGCAACCTGGCCTCTGTGGCATGCAACCAGACATCTGTAGCATGCAACCTGGCCTCCGTGGCATGCAGCCTGGCGTATGTAGCATGCAACCTGACATTTGTAGCATGCAACCTAGCCTCTGTCGCATGCAACCTGGCCCCTGTGGCATGCAACCCGACATCTGTCGCATGCAACCTGGCCTGTGTGGCATGCAACCTGGCCTCTGTCGCATGCAACCTGGCCTGTGTGGCATGCAACCCGACATCTGTCGCATGCAACCTGGCCTCTGTCGCATGCAACCTGGCCTCCGTGGACATCTGTAGCATGCAACCTGGCCTCCGTGGCATGCTCTGTAGCATGCAACCTGACATCTGTAGCATGCAACCTGGCCTCCGTGGCATGCAACCGGGCATCTGTAGCATGCAACCAGGCATCTGTGGCATGCAACCAGGCATACGCAGCATGCAACCAGGCATCTGTATCATGCAACCACTCGTCGGCAGCATGCAACCAGATCTCTGTAGCATGCAACCCCTCTGCTCGTGCCTCCCGGTACATCGACCGGAAGTACGGTAAAATCCAGCCAACGTAAAATCAACTCGTAAACCGCCCAAGTGCACCGTCCGCGAAGTCGCTCAGTCAACCAAGCTGCCTAGGCCATACCACTGAACCGCGCGTGCTCCCCTAGCGACCGCTCACCTCATCCCAAGCGTCGGCGTTTAGCCACTCATAGTAGAACCAGTGTAAAAGCGATGGTGCGAACCAAACCTGCTAGATATACAGGGCCGATATATATCTATGTGTTGTTATACCCTACGATAGGGTTTCGATATCGGAACCGGTCGAATTGATAAGATCAAAGAGATAAACATATACCTGACTTTAAGTTCAGGGATTAGATTTCGGCCTACGAGTGACGGTCACCCAGACTACTCGAGGATGAGGCAGGTGACAGATTTTAGGTGTCGCTGTGCCAAATCCAGCAAACATGTGATCCCGTAATGCAACCGCCTCAAATCAACATAAAGCGTCCTGTCGGGGCGCCCAACGCATGGCGCACCACCTACTCAAACGGCGTCTTTAGCCAATCATGGCCAAAGCAGTGAACGAAATATACGTGGAATGGGTCTACGACCTAGAGGGATATCTCTAACCGATATATCCAGTCGAGTCAGAATACAGTGTACCGTTCACTTATTGAGTCCATTGAATTGTTATCGATAATGAAAGATCGAGATACTTTAAACCTAAAACCCGGTCTCGGTCGGTCGGTCACACAGTACTGTAGTCCTACTTACTGTACTGCTATTGCAGTGTCACACTCTGGACGGACAAACCATACCTAGGGGGTCAGGGGCCTGCCGGAAACACAGATCTCGGCAAAACATACGTCTTTTCGAAAACGCATTCTCAAAGGTTTAAAAGAAGGTCGGACCGTTCTACGTAGGGGTCTTTACTTAATGATTTGTGGTCGTTTTCCGTGACGGCGTAAAAGCGCAGAAACAATACAAACTAGGCAAAGCACGACGCAATACCGCGAATATTTCAACCTAGAAACCACGGCACACGTCACAACTCTTCGGAAGTATACATAGATATGTTTGACAAAATTTGCTCAAAGGATATTACCTGATATTTTTCCTAGCGATATATCCAGCTGTTTTCTGTGAGGTGCGCAATGTTATGAAATTTGTGCCTCCGGTGTCCAAAGTTTTTAACCACCTTCGTGACAAGTTTAGTGTCCAGCCGCGTCAGTGTCATAATGGCGATGTGTCGCACCACTCCTATCGAGACTTATTCAGCCGCTTGACTTTCCTGCAACAAAGTTGTGCACGGAAAGTTTCTGGTGGTGTTACGGCGCGCGCAGCCCTCCAGTTCCCCGGTACTGTCACCCGGTTATGGAGTACATAACATCTTGATCACCGACAACAACTTCTGTATGGACTCCTATGAGGACATCGAGATGCGGCACTATTACAGCTCCGCCAATGAACTCTGTGTCGCACACCACTTTGAAAGTTGACGAGTTTGTTTTCGGGCGCTGTAGCGATGAGCTTCCATGGCTTTCCACTTTCCACAGGCAGAACAATCTTAGCATTAGTCGAGTATTGTACACAGGCACACCAACCTTAGCATTGATCGAGTACTCTACATATGCACAACAACCTTAGCATTAGTCGAGTACTCTACATTGACGAAACAGTGCGGCACAGTAACATAAGAACCTCGTCCACTTGTTAGGAGAAGCTTCCACATTTATGTATCTCTCCTAAATTGGGTAGAATGATGCAACGCTCCCATATAACTCACTGTGACATCGAGAGTAAGGGAAAGTTTATCCCTACGCTAGTTAGTTACCGATAACAACTCTCTACAATATACCACTGGGGATCCGCGGTAGATGGAGGCCCCATAAAGCAAATCAACCTGTGAAATTCGTGCATGTTCTGTTGCAGGGTAATTCACGCGACACTCGTTGCAGAGCACCTTTAAACAGCCGGCTGTCCAAGTCATGGAGGTCCGACAGGAGGCGCATTTTTTCACTTTCGTCGAGCTTGTAAGCGCCTTGGTGAAAGTGTTTTCTAGGATCTGTCACCGTGGACGAGTTGAAACCCTCGATTTTAAACACATCCTTCACGACGTGCTCCCAGGTGGCTTGAAAGCAGCTTGGGGATTCTGATAGCCATTCGATGCAGACGGATATCTCATTTGAAGGCTCGAGGGTGGAACGGTATGACTCAAGTACGAAGGGGAGATCCCGCTGGAGCGACCGGACAATCTCAGCGAGCAGACCTTGTTTAAGTGGGATTCGTCGAAGATAGTCACGATATGATTCGCGCGCCAAGATAGGCGAAAGTGCTGGTTTCGAACCGTCTTGCTCGTCGAAAATCGTTGGATATAGATTCGCTTCTCGCACAACTGCATTCGTCCCCTGCCAACCTCCGAAGTTATAATGGTTATCGATCCGCATTGCAACGTTCGTCCACTCTTCGGGCTTTGACTGATCTCCCTTGTGGTATTCATATGCCGAGAGCACTAAGTGAAACGGGTCGCGGATAAAGTTGACCACAAATTGCTCACGTTGTTGGTGCCGTGGTGCGGGCATACTGCCCGCCCAGTGAATATCGGACGTTACGAAGAAAGGGCTTTCCTTCGCGATAGCGTGCGCCAAGGCGGTTCCAGTCTTGTGGTTAGTGTAGAGGTGAACGATTGGCGTGTGTTCAGCATTGCTTTTGGTATTCGTATCGACTTTCTTCTTGGGAAATCTGACCATCGATATCATTGTCGGGAAAAGCATGAGCATGAGCATAGTAAGTTTCTTCATCGCGTGCGATGGGTATGATAATGACGTGCTCCAGCTGACGCGTTAGGTGCCGTATTGCCAATTGTCTATTGTCTATTGACAATTGTGCTTCTAGTTACCCTTTTTTCTTTACCTTTCACCTTTTCGAAAACTATCACAATCAAGTATAAACGAACGCCGGTTGCGGTTTTCTAATCAGCTGCGGCTACATAGCCCAGCTTGCATGACACATATGACACATATGTGAATGGAACCCGGCCGGTGCCCTCTCAGCCTGCAGAAACAGCAGGAGCCTCCCGATCATCCGAAAAGGCGGGTTGCACCAGTTGACGTGCTCCCGCCAGTCCGTCTGACCGAAAGTGTCAACCCCCGACGTACCTGGACAGTGCCAAGCACTGTTGAAGGAGGGGGCACCTGCACTGTCAAAAACAAGACAATTCTTGTCAGTTGCAAACCTGTCCCGGGTGTGCCTCCACCCCCCGGCAATCCATGGGTCAGCCCACTGAAAGATTGCCGGGTTGACCATCCAGTCATCATGGTCCTTGATCTTGGACAGGGCATCTGCCCGGGCCTCAAACTCCCTGGGCATCCAAAGGGAGGACAAAACCACCCCGTGGTCAGCACAGAAATCATGCACCGCTAAAGCCAGCTCCTGAAGCTCCTGATGCCTGCTGCCAGACTCAATGACAAAATGCACAGCCTGGTTGTCACAAATGACAAGCACCCTCTTCCCTCTCAGCCTGCCAGCCACATCAAATGCTCGGAGAGAGTCAAAAATGCCCCTGAGCTCCCTGAGAGTGGATGACTTCAGTCTGTCCGACATGGTCAGATAACTGTGGCCAAGCAACTCAGGTCCCCCAAAGGACTGCTCCAGCCAGGAACCCCATGCCACCTCAGAGGTGTCCGCATGGACTGTCTCCAGCTGAAGCCCCGCCCCCCTGGGCTCCCAAATGCCTCTCTGATGCCTACGAAAGCCGTCTGTCAGCCAAAACTCCAGCTCTGCCCGAAGAGCATCAGTGCCCGGGACATGAGAAGCCCACGAGCCCCAAGTCAGGGTGTCGGCTATGAGTACTGCAGCCGCCCTAGCATACAATCTAGTGACACCCCCTAGTACAAACCACTGTGCATTAACTAAGCCTGCAAACTTAGCCACAAGCCTCAGAGGCAGCCTATGAAACAGCCTCAACAAGTCTGACACACAAGCACGGATCTTGCTCAAAGCCTTTTCAGGCACGAACAAGACCCCCCCCCTCCAGGTCTATGCCTATGCCTATATGCACAAGGGCCCGTGTGAAAAACAGCTGAGACTTAGACTCTGACACGAGCCAGCCTGCCTCCCGCACGTCCCGCATAATACGGGACAACACAGCCAAAGCCGAAGGGTCCGTGAGTGTAGGAGCCCTCACAGCAAAGGCAAAGTCGTCCACGTAGGGGTGCACACGGAACCCGAGACCCCGCCACTTACCTACGAGCTCCTTGTTGATCTTCGTAAACACCCAGCAAGCTGGGGCTAGACCAAACGGCAGCACACAGAACTCAAAGAACCTGCCCTGCCACTCAACAGCAACATATGTACGAGACATCTCGTGGAGGTCTACGTGGTAATACCCTGACTTATAGTCAAAGTAAAACAGCCCGTCACCCCTCCTAAGCAGGTCTACAAAAGGTTGCAGGTGCTCATACTTGAACTTCGGAAAGATCAGAAAGGCATTGAGCCACTTACCGTTGAAAATTAGCCTTAGCTTGTCCCGAGAGTCGTCTACCATTAAAGGCAGTACAACCCGCGGCTTGCTGGGCACCTCTCTCAGGGCGCCCATAAGGACACACTCCTGCACAACGTCAGTAACGAAGGTGGCGTGCCTAACAGCTGACACGTGGTTAGCCAAGTGTACTCGGGGCGGAGCCCTGCCATCTTTAAACTTCAAGTTAAACCCTCTCTCAATCCAAGACATCACATACGAAGAGCGGACAAAGGTCCGCCAAAAGGGTGCTCGTTCCCTAAGTCTCCCCGCAACACGGGGCACCGGAACGCCCTGTTCACACAAAGGTATGGCCTCGACAAGCTCTTCCTCAGAGAATTCAGAACCTGGAACACAAGGAACAACAGCCCGCGGGCCAAGATTCATTACAAATTTAGGGTTCGTCCCCACAAATTACATTTTAAGTTGGGCATTCCACCTCAACTGTTAAGCATTCCGCTTAAGCTGACAGTACTGGCCTTCGTGGCTCTACATTTTTAACAATTCAACGGTCCGATCCTCTGCCACGGCCTCTGCCAGCCGGGCGCGGCTGCGAGCATTGGTTTTGGTGGTGTCCAAACTCGTTACAATTCCAGCATTGGAGGTGACTGCCACGCCCTGCCTGAACAGGTGGCGGTGGCGGAGGTGCTCCAGGAGCAGTAGGACGAGAAGCTGAAAAGGCACCCCTGCCTAGGCCCTTGTTTCGCCCCTTGGCAGCCGCGGCTTGGGCAGCGTGAATCTTTTCAGCCTTAACTTCTTTCTCTGCTTTGCGCATTAACTTTTCGTCCTCTTCATCGTCAGCGTACGATTTACGCTCAAGTTTCTCGCAGATTTTCCAGCCCACTTCAGGGCCTTTGTCCGAAACCAAGGCCAAAATTTTAGCGCGTGCCTTGGCGCGTGCCACACCTTTTTCCGCAGTCTCAGACAAGAATTCTAAAGCAAGAGTGACAGTCTCAGGCAGCTCCACACCTTCCAATTCCTTCTTGGCGTCATTAAGCGCCAACTGTGACGCTGAGTGTGCCACGAAGTGGTGCTGGGTCTCCAAAAACTGTTTGCGGAGTCCCTTGTCCTTGCCATCATCGTTGCGAGTCAACTCAAGGCGATCGGACCCTGGAAGCTGAGTGAGATCTACTGCTGCCTCCCACGGACGCTTACGGTCTCCTGAGGCTACTTGTGACAGTCCCTTAAGCTCAGCAAGTCGGGCAGTCGCTCTCTCCATTTGTCGAATCAACTTCATTTGCGGTTGCGAGAGGTCCTCCCCATCTTGGAAAGCGGCAAAAGCGGTCGCGTACGCTGGCTGCGCTTGCAAATCATCAATTCGTCTTTGACACAAAATTGGGTCGGTGAACCACTCCATAATCAATATACGAATACTACTGAAAGTATGTGCGCACTGAAAAGCTTACGGTGTTACAGAACTGCAAAAACGGACACAAACTGCAAAAACGGACAGTAAACTGCAAAAAGTTAAACAGTCGATGAAAGTCCACACAAGTCCACAGTAACACGGCAAGAGGCCCTCTCAGTCCGTAGCTGGCCTCTTATGCCTCCGACTGATCAGAAAACCTCAGTTTTCAGATCTGCTCCGGATGACAGTCATACTGCCTGTCATCCTACACTGATCAGAAAACCATCAGTTCTTCTCGTGTTCAACTCGTCAAACCACCTAGGATATCACGGTCCAGGTTTTTCGATCGCGCGAGAAAATCGCGATCCACGATTTCATCCTTTCACGAACTGTTTCCTGCGTTAGTGGGAAATATTTCAGACATCAGAGCAGTTTTTTAACCTTCCGCTCCGCTTTTTAACACTCGATTGTGGCAGCGGCATGGATATACCATTAAAGTGCATATGCATGTTAGTCCGATTCTACTATGGATCGGTGTCACGTCACGTCACGGTGCGTCGGCCGACTCACGACTGTCACCAGTTTATAGAATGAACTTTTTCCATTAAGCCCTCCCCGACATGACGTAGATTCCCAATCGTAGGAAATATTCCTCCACATCAGAAATCGGAAAGACCGTGCGATTTTTCATCTTACCGGTGCGGTAAGCCTACTATCCCACCGTTGAGCGTTGACCCGGAAGGACCCTTTGAAACATGCGTCGGGCTGCTGTCCGCACATGAATTTTGGCAATTACTTTGCAAATTTCGCAACATGTATCACAACATTTTAAACATGTATTCACTGTGATATATGTGCGTCGTTTGACACTCGAAACGTAGCGAAAGAAGCCGTACTTCGCGTTTTAGGACGCTCGCCGGGAGTGAGTACCCTTGCGGTACTAAACGATTGCGTAGCGAGATGTACAGAGATGAGTCTCCGCCAAGTTTTCACGCAAAGTTAACTTAAGTTAACGTTGCGTGATAGCGCGTTTGGCGTTATTCCATCCGTATTCGCGGATGTGAGCAAGCCGCGAAGGGGGTTCGCATTGCGGACTTCAAACGCGTTTTGGGCATCCGCGTTTCTGCGGATGCTCAAGACAGCGACTGAAACTAACTTCATTACATACTTATAAAGTGTTGGAGAGAGTTGCACGCTGTTCGGACACTCATAAGTTTGAGACTGCAAAACGTTTGTTCCAATTGTCCCGTTTATAGTGGTACAATGATGAAAACGTGCGGGGATCTTTACGCACGCGCTCATCATGTCCAATAAAAAAGTTCACTACGGAAAACACAATGAAAAGTATCATTACGAAGTTATAGGTCTTATAACTTCGGAATAATATCATAATCATAGGCTCACCGTAGCAGAAATATCAAGTTATTTCTTTGAAAGCGGTGCCTGGGACGCAACATCAGGCTGAAAAACAGAAAAGGCGAGAGTAGTTTCTCCGACGTGGCACGTCGTAGATTTAGTCGGCAGAGAGTCGTCTCTCTCGAAAGCCGTCAAAAAAAATCAGGCCTCCATTAGATCGAAGGATGCACAAAGCAAGATCTGACCGAAAGTCGACGAAAGATGCTTGATGTCACGCGATGTCAGGCCTTCTATAACTCGCCGACTCCAAAAACTCGGAAAAGTTGGAGCGTGACATTGCCTGACATGCCCGTCGGCCGACGTCGACCTACGTCGCCCTAGCCAATCAGCGTGTTGTGATCAAAGAAATAGTCGGCCGACTACCGAGTCCGTGACGTGACACCAAACCATAGAATCAGCCTTAGGCACCGCATATATTGGAGCTTGAAGATATGCTGCATATAGATAGAAGCAGTATGCTGAGCTGTCCAGGTCATGCTGAAGGGAATGAGATGACAACGATGAGAGAATTGGCACATTACCACAAATATACTGTCGTGCCCATTAGTGGTGATAGGCAGATCAGTGATCCAATCAAGAGATACATCAAGCCATTTTGTCTTAGGCACAGAATATCGTATGTGTGCCTGACCATAAGGCTTGTGTCGCCTCGTTTTCTGGCGCTGACAAACGGGGCACTCCCGAATGTACTTGATAGCTGCCGTTGTCATTCCTGGCCAATAATACCGGCTACGCAGAAGATGAAGCATGCGATTTTTGCCTACATGACCAGAAATAGTGGCTGAGTGGCACTCATGAAGAAGAATGTGGCGAAGTTGTGTGATCTCACCGTCATCTGTGGGGACTTTAGCTGTTGGTGGAATGTACAGCTGTCTGCCATATATGGTCTTACGATAGATCAACCCCTGAATGAGCTCGAAGCTGTAGCTGCTGACTGACTGTGATGAAGTCGATGATGTCAGCTTAGCCAAAATAGTCTGTGCAAATGTGTCACGATCATACTCGGATATAATGATGTCGTGTAGCTGATGAGCTGATGAAGAAGATATAAGAGCAATGAATGTAGGATCTGCAGATGGAATGACCTCGCTGATGTCCATATGATGAAGACAATCAGTAAGTTCAAAAAGTGCAGAGATACGCGTGAGTGCGTCTGCAACCTTATTCTTCTCGCCAGCAATGTGCTCTATACGGAAGTTGTACTCAGAGAGTTCGTCCAACCACCGTGCCTGTTTGGGGCTCAGTGTGGATTTGGTCTGGAAATAAACCAGTGGCTGATGATCTGAGCGTACAATAGTCTCAGGAGCTCCCAACAAGATGTGGCGAAAGAATCGGAAGCCTTCCACAATGGCAAATAGCTCGATCTCAGGAATAGGCCAACGTCTCTGTGTATCGGATAGAGTGACGCTGTGATAGCCACATGGCTTCATACCTTTTCCTTGATCCTGGAGTAATACTTGGCCAACGTGTGTGCCTGATCCATCGACCTCCAAAATAGATGGCAGTTTCTGATCTGGGAGCTGCAATACTGGAGCGTTACAGATGGCACTTTTGAGGTTATCAAATGCCTGCTGCTGCTCAGATTCCCAGACAAATTCTGCATTATCTTTAAGGAGACGATTGAGAGGTTCGGCAACTTTGGAGAACTTTGGTATGAATCTCCTAAATTGACCAACCATGCCCAAGAATGACCGAAGGGATGACTTGCCATCTTTAGCCATACGGCGTAGAGGCTGCTTTCCAACGGTAGGACCATAAGACACTGGAGGCTGAATTGCCATGACTGCTCTGATCCTGTCTTCGATGATGGATAGGCCTGCTTCAGATATGTGATGTCCGATAAAATCTATAGATTTAACGAACAACTCCACCTTGGAAGGCCTGATGAAAAACTGGTGATCTCTGCAACGCTGGAGGAACTGTCGAACATGCTTCACATGACTGTCAAAATCTGGACTGTATACGATAGTGTCGTCCATGAATATGACAAGGAACTGGTCGATGAAGTCGAAAAATGCCCGATTTCCTACACGAAGTGCTGTTGCAGGAGCATTGGTCAATCCGAAAGGCATAACTGTCCATTCATAAGAACCGTATCTGGTGCGAATAGCAGTTTTATGTATATCATCCGGATGAATGGGGATTTGGTGAAAGAACTGGTTGAAATCAAATCTACTGAACCATCTTGATCCCTTCAGCTGCTCTAGTAGGGTGTCATGTGGTGGTAGTGGATACGCGTGTCCTTGATGGTGATGTTATTCAGGGCACGATAATCACAACACATCCTCCACTTTCCCCCTGGCTTAGGAGCGAAAATGATTGGGCATCCATATGGCGATGATGATGGACGAAGGATACCCAACTCGACATATTTGATGATTTGCCGTTTGAGTTCCTCCATCATGGGTGCTGGAATGGTGCGTACTGGCTGTGAAGGAGGCTTATGTCCAGGTTCGATGTCGATTCTATGATATCCACCTTCAAACCGCTCTGGCCTATGACCAGCCGGAAGATCCTCTTGGAAAACGTCTGAAAAGTCTTCTCTCACTTGATCACGTGCTGCTGTGACCTCGGGGTCTTCCATTGTGGTGTCTGAGTCTGATGCTGCAAAGACCAATTCACCATCGACCTCGGAGAGGAAAAAGAGATATGCTACGGCTTCTTCAGCCGAACCACTGGATCGAATGCGACGGAGATGTTTCCTCATAGTGGTGGCACTGACCAATTCCATTTCAGGAAGGCCATCTGAGTCTGGAGTCTGCTCAACTCTGGACAATACTGTGCGAATACTGGAGCCTGATGAATGCTTCCTAGTGATCGTCAGATTTTTGGTCTGAAAGTCAATATGTGGATTCCTCCTCTCCAACCAATCTTGACCCAGAATGACAGTGAATGGTTTCATGTCAATGATGTAGAGATCTACTGAATCCTTATACTTGCCCAGCGTGAATGTAGCATTGGGAAGATAGGATGTACAGGGTAATTGGCTTCCTCCAGCCAACCCCACTGAGAATGATGAAGAATCTGTGGGAGGTATACCAAGCTGAGCAGCGAACTGTCTGTCGATGAAAGACGATGTGGCTCCTGGATCTACCAAAATGTGAGTACTCTGTCCATGGACTTTCCCTTTATACAACAACAGCTTCTTCTGTGATTTCAGCTGTGCTGTCTGAGACTGCATCTGTGCGATGTTTTCTGTGGGATTATCCATCTGCTGAAACTGTAGTGTCAGTCTGGATAGGACTTCCTCTGAAATACTCTCAATCTGGCCACTTGCTTCAGTGGCATTTTCTGGCTGATCTACCCTCGGGGTGCTCTCATCACCGGTACTTGTGCAGTACCCGGAGAGTTTCCCTGAGCTGGAGCTGCTGGAACTGGAGCTGCTGGATCTGAAGTTGCAACTGCTGCATTGATACTATGCTGATTTTTTAGTTCCTTGACCAGGGTGTTGATTGTGTTAATGAGTTTGTTAGACCCATCTTTTGCACCCTGATTCTTCTGTGGCTGTCTCTGATTCTGAAAGGGATTCTGTGTTGGTGGCTTGCCTTTGATCTGCTTTCCATCATTGGTAGTGGTGGCCCAACAATCCTTCTCGATGTGACCTGGTCGATCACAACGATGGCAAGTCTTATTCTGATTCTGTTTCTGTGATTGTCCTTTTCCTTTTCCTTTGCCCTTGCCTTTGCCACTTTTTCCTTTATTCCTATTCTGATTGGACTTCTGACTGTCATTCTGTTTCCAATTCTGATTTTTGGATCTGTCATATGGCTTATTGCCACGTCCTCTGTCCTTATCCTTTTTGGCTGGCCCTCCAGATGACTGTTCCTTCTGCCCTCGATAATGAAGAGTCTCTGATTGCTTCGAATGAACAACATAGTTCAAGTCGAGCAATATCTGTGTGGTTAGTGACCACGACATATTATTCCTTTCTGTTTCTGTCAGGAATCGTAAATGAAACTGTCTGCGAAGTTCCGGATCTACGCTGTTGACGAATCTGTCCTTTATCAACACATCTTCCAGTTCAACTGCTGCCAGTGCAGCCAGTGAAGTGAATGTGCGTAGATAATCTGAAAAAGTCTGGTTTTCCTGTTTCAGTGACATTAGGTGTTTTTTAGCCACTGATCTTTTATGGGGGTTACCAAACTGTCTGAGGAAAATCCCTCTGATTCCTGCAAATGTGGCATCTGGTTGATTTGCCACGACCTGGAAATAGTGTCTGTCGTTATTCTGTATAAGAGTGAGAAACACTGTGATCAAATCCTTATCATTGACACCTGGATAAGTGAACTGGAAATATCTGTCCACTGTTTCCAACCAGACCTCTGCGTCCTGTCCTGATTTGAATTCCCTAGGTGGCGTCATTTTCACCTTGGGGACCAAACTGGGTGGAGCTGGTGGAGCGGGTGCTGGTACTGTATCTGCATCTGGATCTACAAAGACCATCGGAGGACTGTCTGCTGTATACTCTGCTTCTGGTGCCTGAGGCTCATTGGCAGGATCCTTGTACCGGCTCATATCTGGTTTCATGCGACTGACATTGTCATAATAGCCTATGTGGTCATATCTGGTTAGTGTATCGGCATAACCAGCAATCCACTTTGGAACCTTAAACCGACTGTATGCATCGTATGAACCAAGAATGTCGAAAAACCAAGTCGAATGATCTGGGTTGATATCAGGAATCTCATGCTCTTCCTCTTCGATAGTAACCATCTAAAAACAAAACACAGCACAAAAATACCTTCAGCTAATTGTCTAACTGAGTGTGTGTGATTTATATGTTATATATGGTATATCTGTATATTATGATGAGGTTATGCATGTACATATATCCACCTTCTTCCCCCCTCAAGGAAGTGTGTGATACAGTGGCAGTTGTCAATTGCCAATACCTCATTCAGCATGCATTCCTTATAGGAATCAGCTGTTACAGTTTTAGGGTTGCAGCCCTACAGTCCTTGGGTTGTAGCCCTGCAGTTTTTGGGTTGTTGCCCTACAGTTTTAGGGTTGTTGCCCATAGTATTATCATGTCTATGATGATGTAGCATGATATAATAATGCCAAAAAAAACCAAGTTTTTCCAAATAATGGCGGCATTTTAGGGCATGTGTGGTTACAGTGGCCCTATTACTCAATACAGTGTTTAGGGTGTTACTTGATGTCAGTAACCCTAATACAGGTAAAAAATAAGCAGTATAACGTTTTTGCAAAGATTTTTAAGCAAAACTGCATTCAATACCTAAGTGAATGTTAAGTGATTTTCAGAGGGTACGTTACACCCCTGACACACACATTTAAATATTAGGGTGTTACAGGGTGTTACACGTGTTATGTTTTTCAGGGATTGTTATTTGATAGATAAATATCCATTATAGCAAAAAAAATCAATCCCGAATTTGCAAAAGATTACACGTATTGTATTTTGACCGATTTTTCGTTACAGCCAATATGTTCACCCCTATATATTACACACCTAATATCTAGGGTGTTACACGAGATATGACTATTGTCATTATGATTTTCTCATACCTCAATAGGTATAAAATCATATTATCAAATAAAATAGGGTCCGATTTTCAATTTTCAAATCTATCGCAAACGGATTTTACCTATTTTGGCCATTTTTGGCTATATGTATATATATATATATATATCTCTGTGTGTGTGTGGACTGCAAAGTACAGAAGCACTGCAAATCACTTCACCTTTGCACATGACAAATTTCATGGCATAAAAGTGAATTATTCTGCATATCAACATCTGAGGTTGATCACATTTCTGGGTTTTACTGATTGAAACCCATGGAGGCAAATGCACTCTCTGGTGATATTTAAGATAAATAAACTGTAAATGAATTCATAGTTGTGTCAGATCCTAAGATATATTTGAATGTATACAACGAGTATATCAAGTGATATCTCTGTGTTCAAATACATCTGGACACTGCTAGATGTAATCTGAGCAGTTTTTACACAACACAATGTTTGTGTGTGTGTAAGTCCACAACCACCTTTTGTCAATTCATGTATGGTTGCTGATCTGAGTTGGTACATGCATGTGAAGTGATCATCTGTATCAACTGTCAGAATGCAATGTAGTTTTTGTAGTTGCTCCAGCGATGATATGTGAGATGAGACGTATGGACTGCACCCAACAGTTACCAGCTGTTTTTGGGTGCAGTATTTAGCCTTCGGGTCTGGAGATAACTCCATCCAGCCCTTCAGCATGGTGTTTTATCCTGTTTACCATTACTATCACCATCGCTGACACTTTCCACGCACATGTGTTTGGAAAGTGGTATCCACATTACTATATACAGTATAATTGATATATTCACTTTGAGTCAGTGAATCTCAACATGTATAATGAATGCTAGTGTTTGTGCAGTGTATAGTACTGCTGATTAGTACTAGTGTGTGTGTGTGTTTACTTGCACACACTTTGCAAGATCTTTATGGATATCACAATATCCTAACAACCTATCATGCAGATTGTCAGCATACCACGTACTGATTACATCTAACATGATATATATAGTTTAGGGATTGTTGTAATTCCATGATAATCTCATTACGTGATGAGTTGCTGATAGATTTTACATGAAGCTCAGGTGAGCATTCCTTCAAGTAATCCACCATAGAATGTACATGTTACCTGGAGAGCATCTCGGCTCCACCAGGGCACGACAAACTAATTATGGTGTTTAGATTACTGTCAGGCACCCTTTGCAACATGGATTCGAATATAGACTAGCATTCACTGCAATATGCTTATGCTTTATGTACTACAGCTGTTATCGTGATCAAGCTGTTCAGTATAATAAAGTATGTATCTTTCACAACATTGCAATCATTCAGCATAAGATGTGTGCATGATATAGAAGTATATGCACTATGTATTGATGATTGCTGTAAGTGAAATGAGTGTATGTGTGTGTGTGCTGATCTGCACACACATGTTGTGCACAGATCACTGTGCTGCTGTTAAGTATAATGCTGATGATCAAAAGTATTTGTGTGGTCATCAGAACATTGGAATCTGCTGCATGGTATAGTTGCATGGTATAATGATGCATGGTACATCTTGCTGCATGCACTTGGTATATACTGAATGGATAGTATATGCTGCAAGTGTGCGTGTGTGTGTGTGTGATATGGCTACACACACAACATATAGTACACAGACATGTGATTGCACAGCGTCCATATTTATCTGATCTCATCTACTTATATGTGTGTGTGTGTGTGTGGCTACACACACAGCATATGGTGCACACCCATATGATTGCAAACTTGTATGTAAATCTGCCAGTGAATGGATAAACATCATCTCTTATGTGCAAGCATCACAGATTTTAAGCAGCATGCTGCATATATATATATACCATTATCGCGCATCATCCGATCATGATGAATCTAGCAGGTGTGTATATATCCTGTCAAGCAAAATCATCATGCGCGCGTAGACGAGTGATTTTTGCAACCATTTAAAATGACGAGATTTTGATGCGTACACTGCACTGAAAATTAGTGCGAGTAGCGATTTATCAAAGTCGTTGATATGTGCGCTGCGAATGGTGAACATATCTCTGTCGCAGGTATGTATGGCATATGATACGAAGGCCATTTCGCGTACGGAACATACACTGATGACGATTTGTTCATCCGCGCGTCAGTATGTCGCATATCGTACAATTTTGCGAATGATAGCAGCGTATATATGCGATCTGTATGCTGTATGCATACCTTGCCGCGCTGTTATACTCTGGCGGTGATTATGCGAGCGACGATGATTTCTCGCGCACTCCTTCCGCTGTTGATTATGCAGCGAGTGTAGTTATGCGATATGTGTCTTATATGTGCGACTGCGGGCGCCTGTATGTATACGCGATCCGCGAACCTGTTGCACACAAAAATACAATATATCTCTATTTGCTGCACTGCACACTTAGGTCCTCGTTCGTCGCGTGGACGATTAGAATACCACTGATACGGCTGTAGATACAAGCGCCGTGAATATATTATCAATATACAATAAAACTCTGCAAAGTTGGACAGCAATGCAGGTGAACGGATGAGCGGGTTTGTGAGTGCAGTCTCTGTAAGAGGATCTGCTGAAGCACAACGCTTCCTCACTTTTATACCTACGTCACCCATCATCTTAGATGGTACCGCCATTGGGTTGTGAACCCGAGACGTAGGTTGAACGACCAGCATGGTAGTAACGACTAGTTCGTTCATGCTGCACATGCGAGTTCTGCGCATGCTGAAAGCTAAAGATGGTTCTTGGTTTGTTTCCAAGATGTATCTTTACTTTGCCATCTTCGAGTTCAATTATACGAACTCTCGATGACAGGGATGCCTGATGATATGACATAATCATCTGGCGACATGTACAGTCATCGTCGACCGTACTGACGACTGTCATAAATGTATGACGCGACTCGACCTGTACAGTCATGATCGACCATATTGTCGACTGTCATAATAATATATGACATGACCGACTGTCATAATAATATATGACATGACATGACATGGTATGACATGTATGACAGGTATGACACGTATGACATGTATGACACATATGTCATCGGTCATAACCCTGACATCTGATAGCTTAAGAAAACAGTCCTCAAACCGAACGCGGCAGGCTGTAAACTTAAGGCAACAATATGGCAACTTAACACACATATGTGTTAACTTAACACGGCAGTCTGATAACATATGCCAGACTGATAACTTGACACACTTTCATGTAAACTTAACACACATGTATGAAACTTTGATACGGCAGTCTGTTTGGACCGCAGAAAGCCCAAAGCGGCACGCAGATAACTTGATATGGGCTACAGTAGACACGTTACGGTTTGCAGAAAATTTAACACGGTATGCAGATAATTTCACACAACACTTAATAAACTTTAAGTGGCACGCGGTCCTCTTAATACAAGCAACAATAAACTTATTATGGGACGGAGATGACTTAACGCGGTTCACTAAAAACTCAATATGGCCCGTAGATAACTTTATACGGCTTGCAAATACCTTTATACAATTTACCGCTACCTTCAAACCGCATATAGATAACTTAATACAGTTTGCAGGTAAATTAATACGGCTCACAGTTAAACTGATATGGCCTGCAGAAAATTTAAACAAACTCATAGACGACCCGATGAGGTCTGCCAATAACCTTAAGCGGTTTCTGGTAAACTTATCTCGGTCTCCAAATAACTTGAAATGGAATGCATTTAACCTCAAAATACGGGTTGTTAATTTAACACAATATATGTATCAAATAACTATAAGGCACCAAAATAAATTTCCATTTATGGTCAACTTATCACGGCCCTCAAACACTTCAGAACGGAAAGCAGCAAACCTTATAAGGACGGATAAAATATTGAAGCGCTCTTCGGATAAACAAACTCTGAGTCCAATAAACACGATGCGGCATAAGGCTAATTTAAATGTTGTTATATGGAGATGAAAACTGACAAAGACATAAGCGGCAGCATGATTATGACATATTACATAATGCGGCATTTTTTGAGATGTGAGATAAACTATATCAAAACACAAGCGGAACTGCAAGCAACCTCTCATGGGACTTTTATTATGCTCTTCCACCTAATGACGGGACTTAGCAAAATGAAGTTGTACCCTAAACAATATTTCCCGGGGCCTAGAGTCATAATACACCTAGCCCACAAGAGACCTAAGGCCTGCAAAAGGATAAGCAAGAGCGCCTTGAAATACATGATTCAAAACCCCAAAATGGCATGGCTTTGGGAGAGGACACGGACCCAAAATACAAAGAAATCTAAAATGAAATCACCTCTAAGAATAACGAAACATAAAATTCACCGAAAAAAGAATAACGTCACCAAACAACATAATATGCCTGAACCTGATCAGATGTTAAGCGGTGGAGCAGGCACCGTAGATAATGCAGTAGATGAAAATATAATGGCTACGGAATCACTTCTCTCGGAAAAGGGGTGGTTAAATGCAACTCATGTTGGTGATGCCATGAAAATACGGGACCCGAGTACCATTGCCCCCATGGACCTCACGGACATGATGCTGAAGATGACAGTGGAGGACCAAAAACTCACACAACTCATTAACAGCAGACTCAAAAAATATGGCCACACACAAATAGGCGTGTGTGACAATATACATTGGCGTCTCATAATGATCCGCTTATCATCATCCGGAAAAATAGATGCTTACATATATGACCCCTTTGGAGATAATGCCGAAAGAGAAACCATCAATATGATTGTGGTAGCACTCACAACCTGGCTGAAAAATCTCAAAGCCACCACAGAATTTAAGGAATTCACAGTTACTATTAGCAAGGATACATTTCAAACAGATACATACAACTGTGACACATGGGTAGCAAAAACCGCCTTCAGATGGGCCCAATGGAACAGAGGTTCACATCAGACCACATTTTTCGAGCACCTAAAATGTGACCTATGTAGTGGGGAGTATGGCGACAAAACAATGCAAAAGGAAATACATAAATACCGATTAGAAATGAGGAAAGAATTAGGGCTGACGGCCAATAATACCCGCAACACGCTGGAGCTCAAAAACCTGGAGCCCACTGGAAATGACGCTGCAATCAGCGGCTCTAATATGACTTCACCTGCCCACCATGTCCTCACACGTAGAGGTGCCACACCTAAAAAACAGATAGAAACTCTGATAGAAACTTTTAAGCTGAAATGGAAGACACACACCACTAATGAAACAATTGTTTCAGAAACCATCGAATCACATAGGAAATATCATCACACCTCGAACACGGATAACACCAACATTCAAATTCATCTTCTTGTGATCAATGAAATATGGTCAACTGCAGTCCACATCATTCCAGAAAGAAAGATTATTTATTGTGATTTTGATATCCCTACCAATAAACACCAAAAAGATATTCTCACACTCCTCCCTCGAGACCTGAGTGCGCACCGCATAACCTTGAAACTGGGAGTACATCCGAACAACATGGGGATTTTAAATTTTACACTAGCCCACAAAGCCTTTCACATCCTGCACAACACTAAATTCTTCTCGGCAGCACAATTAAACAGAGATCTACTATACGAACTTGAAAACCTAAATATTAGAATTCTACCACAAACGGGCAGAGAAGCTAGGATAACCAAACACGAAAATAACAAAGCCATTTCGACCATACGACACTCTCTAAGAACTCACCTCCCGAAAGTTGATGCACATCCAACAAAGCCAAATCCTGAAAACAAAGACGGTAAACCCATCTACACTGCTTATAATCACTTCATCTCAGGCAAAGGAAAGCTCTCTTGCGAACCTCGCACATATGGATACCGCAGGAAACACTCTCACAAACAAAAGAGAATAATCCTTAAAACCAAATGCACAAACAAAATCTTTGACTGTGAGAACATCTATGACGCAGATGGCAGATGCATACTACAAAAAGCGAAACACAAAAGCGTCACTAAACAGTCAGAAGAGTTAGACCGACTTACAAAACTAAAAATAGCACAACACTCTGACAATTTGATTATAATGGGTATGAATATGAGAGGCCTCCGACACCACAAAGAAGATAAAGACAGTTTGGTTAAATTAGAAACAATATGCAATCTTTTAATTGACAGACGGGCCGATATAATATGTATATCAGAAACCAAGGTGAATACTGAAAACCTTGCATTAATAAAAACCCTAATGACACAAAAAGGAATTCAATTCCGCACATCTCATGTAAATGAAAGAGCTTCCATTGGTTCCATGATCCTATGGAACCCGAAAAGCTTACCACTTTCCACCTCGGTTACCACAATTGATGGAGACGCAAAGAGAGCAGTAATGACCAAATTTTCAGGAAATAACGGGTTTGAGCTTTACATAGCTAGTGGCTATATGAATGATGCCACACTGGTAGATGAACAAATGGAATTATATGACACACTAACTGACTGGGCAGGAAAGGCAGGAAATAATCCAAAAAAGGCCTACATAGAGATAGGTGACAAAAACTGTACCATTACCCCAAATCAGCGGGTGTCAGGTGGAAATTACATGTCATATCAAGAGCATGTTGAGAAGAATAAGCATCTTTTAACTTATTTCAACAATGACAGATGTTCTCTTAATGAACTGATAATGGACCGTAATCCAAACACGGAGATTTTCACACATGTTATATCCAAAAACTCAAAAGCAAAACTTACCCATATCATGGCCAACACAACTATGGCAGAATTGACAGTTAAAACTGGATGGACGGAGGAACCCTTATATCATCTCCGACCACGGGATAGTATGGGCTGAATTTAAGCTCCCTCAAAACGACACCAAACCGGAGATTTCTACCGATACAACTTTGCCAACACCTAGATTTAATGGTGCCAAGGAAACCACACATGATGAGTACCCAGGGTACCCAATCAGAATGACAAACAAAAATAAGGATACAAAAAGGAAAATAAACAAGAAAGATATTGTAGGACTCCTTGAAGCAAACGGATACAGCACAAATGAACTTGTGCACGCGTGCATCAATAAAAACAAAGCTAGAGCCGCTATCAGCACCATCAAGGGTGACACCACTGATCTCGATCTTAGACGGGATAATACAGACGGCAGCCCCATAACAGTGAACAAGCTCATAGCAAAAAATGAAAAGACAGACAGCATGGAACAATGTCTAAAATGGCACAACAAACCCAAGGAATGGTGGATTCACCTTAATAGCCCATGGCATGCAGCTCACTTACTCTCTAGAGGAAAGGGGATGCCAGAAGGTGGTCTCAACTTAGGTCACAACGTCAAAGATAACATTTGGCATATAGGTTCACCTCATCTACTAAATAGGAAAGATGTAAATGCCTATCTCAAGCGACACCTTTCATTCAGCTTACTGGAAGTTAAGAAAATCACGAAATCTAGCACAGATGATTACATGACCTGTTGGGATATCCTTCTACAACCCCATATGCCCGCTAAATTCTGGAGCCTGTACGGATCTGAGATGCATTCGGAAAAAATAGACTGCACAGCCCATTTATTCCAATACGCTACAGGCTGGGTGTCTTACACTGAAAGACTACATAGTACACTCGAAATGGAAAATGGTTTGGAAGCGACTAGAAACGACGACACTGGCCTCAAGGAAATGCAACCTGACGCGACATGGGATACCCTGCATAAATTGGCACATCAGGCGGCAAGTGACGCCTTTGGCACCAAGAATCTGAACAAAACTGGGAGGTCCGAAAGACCATCCGCGGTATCTAACTATATATACAAATGGCTTAACACAGTACGCCGCATCATCAAATATTTGGACACAAGAACGCATGTTAGTAACATTCCAAAGCAAGCCAAAAAGGCTGCCCGCACACTACCGTTTGCCTTGCTCCAACCCAAACATAATGAAGCAGCAGCCACATGGAGACTACGATTACATGAAAATTATGTAATAATCAGAAATGCTTTTCAAAAAAGCAGAGACACAGACATTGAACGACGCAAACTTCGAGAAAAGGAAGCCCTGCAGCATCTTTTCTCAACTAACCTTTCGAGGTTTCTAGACACAGTCATGGGAAAGATGAAACCTACTGAAAAAGGTGCAGCCGCAACCCCAGGTAGTGATGGAAAGATACCTGAGACAAGATCAGAAAGACTAAACACAACACTAGATGAATACAAAAATAAAAAATTATTTTCTACTAACCCGAATGAGCCAGATGAACTCCCACAGTGGCTCACTGACATTCTCAAGGATAGCCCTAAAATCCCCGATACGGCCGCCGCAAGACTATTGGCAGAAATCACGCACAAAGAACTCCAACAAGCATACTCGGACTGTGGTATCTCTCACGGGGAGACAGACTTTTGCCCCCCCATAAATTGGGGGTGATTGTCTCTTCCTGTGTCACCCCTCGCCCTGTGGTGTCACTTGCATCTTGCCTGTCCGTGTGTTCGTTTCGCTCTGCGATAATAAAACAACCTAAGTATTTTATTATCTCATCTTAGTTTGTTGTGACCTCCGGGACCTCCGCTGTCCAGCTTCGTTCGTTCGGGGACCGTGATATATATAAGTTACATTATCATATATATATCTCCGTTCCCATCAGGTTATGGCCTCACCACTGTTCAGTGGTGGTTTCAGGTTTCATCTTGACCCTGCTTCCGTCTCGTGTCCGTGACATCCTAGCACTGTACTGTACAGTAGTACAGTACAGTAGTACAGTCATCGTTTCACTGTCTGGGTTTCCGAGAGCATAAAGCTTCGGCCAGACACAAGTTATAGGATTATCAGTTTGTCTCCGAGCGAGCTTAGCCGGACAGCGTATCTGTCTTCCTCGCAGGTTATAGGCCGCACCGGCTTTCCGGTGATTCTGATGATGGCACAGCGCCTTGCTGTTGCCATGTTCGGCTAAGTAGGACGTAGGAGGGGTTGAGCGCCCACTTGGGCGGTGGTGAATTACTCTTACGGTATGGCCTTTTGACTTGGCAGTGATGGCGGCACGTATTGTGCTCGCCTTCGCTGCGCAGGAGATCAGTTCGTGACGGATTGTTTTTATTTTGCGGAAGCATCGTCGCAGCGAGAGTTAATCTGTTTCGTGCGCCGCTGGCTCCGGCGAGGTCGTTCCACACGTGACTGATTTTGGCCGCTCTCATGGTTTCGCTTACGACCTGTGAATTTTGATCTGTCAGCTGAGACTTCTACAAACCATCTGGCCGCTGTAAGCGTTCTTCCACCATCTCCCTGTTTAGCTCAACCTTCTCCCCTGTCTCTCTCTGTCATGGTTACCACAACGAACAACATGACGCGGTCTCGTGTCCGTAGATTAGAAACTATTTTCGATGATGTGGGTGCGCAACATTCTGCGACGCCACACACCCCGCAGCTGCCGGCTCCGACCACCGCAGCTGCGAGGGAGATATTGGACAAGTGTAAGCAGCTGGCTCGTGACAATTTCGACAGGAAGGTTGCCAAAACCGTTGCCACAAAGATTCTTGGCGGCAAATCGGAGCGCTTTGCAGGGACAGAGGCAGGCGCAGTGGACATTTTTTCACAGTTAATGCATGAGTTGCGCGCACAGTTCGTGCTTCAGTCGTCGGCGTTTGCTCCCCTGTTTGACTTGACTGACATGGCAGTTGAGGCTAGGCATGAGGCAAATGAATTGTTGCTCTCGGCTCTGACATTTCTGGCTCGCCCTGGCTCACCTGCTCGTGACTGGCTTGAGGCCTCTGGGTCCGACGTTCCTGGAGATGGCAAGCGCGCTGCCCTTGAGGTGGTGCGCATGCTCCAGGAGCGCTCGGAACCCTTTGACTCTTTTGAGTTGCTGCTGGCGGTCCGCATCCCCAGCAGCAAAGATCCTGACCGTGGCATCCGCGAGTTCAATGGCCTGTTGAGGGACGTTCAGCGTTCCCACAACTTGCCAGAGGACGCGGTGAAGCGGCAGTTTCTGAAGGCTCTCGGCGATTCGTGGCTATACCGTGATTTGGCTAACTCTCTGGCTCGGGCTGACCAGCGGCAGGGCGTGTCTCTCCTGACTATTCAGGCTCGTGTGCGGGAGCAGTTCCGCCACGGCCTGAAAGTCTCTGACGCCCCTGTCTCTGCTCTGTCATTCGGCGATGGCGCGTCTGACCTGGCTGCGGCGTTGTCCAGTCTGTAGAGGCAGCTGGAGCGCATGCAACAGGACATTCGTGACCTGAAGCGGCAGAAGCGGGAAGGGCCTCCGCCTGCGGGCAAGCACCTTACCCGCTCTGCTGCCAAGCTCCATCGTGCTGGTGTTAAACCGCTTGGCACCGCTCCTCCTGTCTCGTTTGACAAGAAGAGGGGTGCCTTCGTGCCCCACTGCCAGAATGCGGTGTGTGCACAAAGTGGTTTAAAGCACTGGCATGCTGAATGCCCCAACGGCGGTCTTCACTCTGCCCACTATTGTAGTGCGGTTGAAGACTACGAGACTGACTGCTTGGCTGTTCGTTTCCAGCGTTTCTATGACGCGGGGGATGAGCACGCCTTCGAGTCGCTCTGCACGATGGAGGGTCGCCCGGAGGTGTGCGAGCTGTCGGCGCATTCTTTTGTGACGGCTGAGCCCACGTCTCTGCGGCACTTCCAGGATGCGGCGGCTTCCGCTCAGGATGCGGCGGCTGACGATGACGGCGTGGCTCACTTTCCTCTAGCCACATTCCACTCGGGTGCACGGGGCTCGATTCCGCCACCGCCTGCGGTTCGGGATCCCTCTGCACTCGTGGCTGGCGGTGTGCCTACGGCTCATGACCCGCCAGTAGTTGTCCCTGGCTCTTTCGGCTTGCCTGGTTCTGTCCCATCGCTCCAGCTTGGCGACTCTGCACCGGCTCCGCTGTTTGCTGGCATGACGATTGAGGCTTCTGACATTGGCTCTGAAGTCTCTGACAACGACCAAGGCTCTGACAATGACTCTGACGGCGGGCAGCAAGTGGCTTTTGACTCCTTCGGCACTCTTGAGCATGACTCTGACGGGGGAGCATCGCCACTAGCAGCTCCGATTTGCCGTCCACGGGCTCCGCCGGGTTTTCTCCGGTGTGCATTAATGTCCTCGATGCTCTGTTGTTCTCTGCTGGCCGGTGCTACGGCATCTCTGGTTGCCGTGGGCGGTGGTGACAGGGGCCTGGTTGAGCCCGGAGTCACCGTCCATCGGTCTACTGGAGATCTCTTTGCTTCGGATCCGCCACTTGGCTCTCTGGACGTCCGTGATTGGCCGCCTGACGATCGAGTTCTTTCATCTCTTTCTTCAATGTTCAAACCGCCATGGGGATCTGCTTGTATGGGTTCTTCAGTCGATTTACTTTCTGCTGTGGAACCGCCTTGCCCACTTGGGCCTGGTGGTGCTCAATTTCGGAAAGACAGTTTACGATTCACTTCGGGATTACTCTGTGTTTACATCCCAACCGCTGAACTCAGCTCTGCTGACCAGCTTCAAAGTGGCTGAGTTTCTTGTCAATCATCCTGGCAGCTTGATTAGCTTTAGCCCAGTAGTGGGATGACCGGGTCAAGACCCCAGCACCCAGCTAGAAGTGATCGGTTTCCACCGAGTTGCACGTAGGTGTTTGTTTGTTATCACGTGGCTGTATACCCTGTACCTGCCTTGCTAGGTAGTCACACCCACGGGTGGTGTGCTGGACTTCGGGTTTAGGCTTAGTTATTATGGGCTCTGACTAGCCCCTAGCCTGACCCTGCTTCCGTCTCGTGTCCGTGACATCCTAGCACTGTACTGTACAGTAGTACAGTACAGTAGTACAGTCATCGTTTCACTGTCTGGGTTTCCGAGAGCATAAAGCTTCGGCCAGACACAAGTTATATGATCATCAGTTTGGTTTCCGAGCGAGCTTAGCCGGACAGCGTATCTGTCTTCCTCGCAAAAGGCCATAAAAGAGGGGGCCCCACAGGGAGACTCCACGGGAGACTGACTCACACCCCCCCCATAAGGTTGGGTAGAGCAGCCTCTTCTGTCACCCCTCGCCCCGAGGTGCCACGTCAGCAGTCACCATCTTGCAGTTCCCTCCGATAATAAAACACACACAGTATTTTATTATCTCATCTTAGCCTTCGTTTCCGCAGCATCCGATTGTTTCCGCTGTTTGGCTTGACTAATATATGATATATATATATATTAGTTCTTCCATCAGGTTATGGGACCTTTACACGATTATTCTTTGCCTCGTTGATTCGTTGACTAGATCGCTTCGCGCCCTGCGATTCTATCCGACACTTTTTTAGTACCGACATTAAACCGGAGCGGGCCCCCTGGACGACGAGGCCGCCAAGAGGCAGCTGCTGGCGGCACTGGACGTCGAGTTCTACAAAGAGGTGATTACCCCACTTCGCCTGGACACTGAACTGGCGAAGGTGGGCATCGAAGAGATTTACACCCACGTTCTGGAGGTGTGGTGGTGTGCGAACCCTAATGGCCCTCCCACCCGCCCCAAGGCAGCCGCACCTGTCCCGACGCACACGCCTCTCGGGTTGGCCTACACAGGTAACGAGAAGAATGACATTTCGGACTTCCTCGAGGAATTCGCTCGTGTGATTGGTGAGGCCACAACCCTACTTGCCTCACTACGACAAGACGAGCGGGATGTTTCCCGAGACACACCGCCGCCACGGAATGATTCCCACCGTCCGCATGGAGGCGGTGGTGTGAGATTTCCACCGTCCAAGTGGCGTGATGAACGAAACCGTCGTACAGACGGTAAGTTTCACGGACGTAATCGTTACGTGGGATGGAAGCACCGCTTCGGGGCATCCCCACTCCCGAAAGGCGGGAATTGGCCTCAAGGTATTAGGACGCAGGGTGCTAGGAGCATCTCATTTCACTCCGCATCCTCGGCCTTCGTACAGGAGTGCCCACTCTGCCCTGGGCACTTTCACGACACTGCACGTTGCCCTGAGGTGTGTGGTTCGTGTGATGTTGACCTACGTGATGCCGCCATGGACTTGGACGAGGTGGTTTCGGCCTTTCAGACCGCCTTCGACAACGAGAACGACGAGGATTTCGCTGACTTGTGCCACAAGCACGACCAGCCACTGGTGCGTACCGATCCTGAGCCCTTCACCTACTCGGTGCGGCACGACGTGGGATTGCGTGCCCACTATGCGGGCTTGGGTCATGGTGCTTCGGGCGACGGCATGGAGGGTGTGCTCTCGGATGCACGGGGCGTCCTTGAGTCCCTGCGGTCTGCGGCTACGGCTGCGCAGGTCGGTGGTGCTACCGCAGCTGGTAAGCAACCGCCGCTGCACATTGGCACTTTGTCTGTGCCGCAGGTGGTGTGCGATGCGCCACCACCTGCCAATCACGAGATCGACGCTAGGCTCCACCCGGTTTCGGCATCGGACCCTGCTTCTTTCGGGTCTCCTTTCGAGGAACCACTTCATGTCACTTTTATGGACCAGGTAATGCCGGCATGCTCTAACCCCTCTCTTAAATTATGCTCGATTGACTCGGTTCACGAGTCGATTCACCCGGGAGAACTTTCCGTGATCGACGATGGCGACGACTCCGACGGCTTTTCTTATTCCGGAGACGAGATTCCCTCGGCCCCACCGGCTACACGGTCACGTGTCGGTGTGGCAACATTGCCGAGGGTCTTCTCCTTTGCATCTCTAGCCTTGCCCGCACTCATGTGTCTTGCATGTGTGCCAGCGGTTCAGGGTTCGGTGGTGCTCGATCGAGCCCCTGAATTCACCGCAGCGGTACATCACATTGGGGTGACTGCCAACAGTCTGTCTGCCTTGCCGTACTGTTTTACTTTCGGCATTCCTTTTCCTTCTGTGGTTTCGGCAGGTTTGAATTCTGATTTTCAATTTTCGGAATTCCTAATTTTGCTCTACGAATCTTTTCCTGCCTCTGGTTTCTGGTCTTGCCTTCTGGATTATGGTTCTGGCTTCTGGTTCTGGACTCTGGGCTCTGGAATCTGGTTCTGGATTATGACTTCTGCGGACTCTGGTTCTGGTTGAACATCTTTGACACTGACAACTTCTTCAACTCTGGTGAACTCTGCAGCTTTGTGGACCACTTTGAAAGTGGCTGAGTAGCCTTAAGATTGAGCTGTAGGAACTTAGCTTGAAAGCAGTATCTACCGGAATATCCAAGTACACTAGATATCAGAAACTCCCGTACTCGTGTGGATAAACTGTCCAAGATAAATAAACCCTAAGCTAGATATACTCGGAACGGTCTCGGACGGTCTCGGAGTCTAGCCTACCTGTGACACAGCGTGTGTCACAGTACGAACCTACAGATCAGTCAGTAGTCCAGTGTTGGTCCTAGGGATCTGTCATAGGGGCCTGACCGGGACTCCCAGTCAGGGCTGCCTATACAGATTTCAGCACACCACCCCAACACTGTGGGTGGTGACTGGCTAGGAGAGTCAGAAAATGTAAGGCTGTTAGTGTTAGGGCAGAAGCTAGGTGACAAGTCTAACTGCCAATCCAACTGTGCTATTCTGATACACAAATTGGAAACCTCTAGGTAGCACGTGAACAAAAGCATACGGGCAATTAAGGCACCGCTAAACAAGTGAAAAGAACCGTGCTAGCAAGTCAGTTTGAAGATTATAAAGGTGTCAAAGCAAAACATAAACCAGATTGAAGAAGTCTTTGAGGTCACAGGAGTTCTGCACACCACCATGTCGGTGTGCCTCCAGAGTGAGCAAGAAGTCAATCGACAGTACCAAAGTAGTCAGCGGTGGCCTCACGGAAGTCCATCCCATAGTAGGAAGTAAAGTAACCAGCACCGTAGTAGTGCTGAACATCCAGAGGTCCGCTCTCATGCAAGGCCATGCCGTAGTAGAACGCCATGTCAATACCCAAATCCGCTTGAGCCAAATCCTGAAGTGCTAAAAAACTCAAAGTGTCAGGAGGCTCGGGCGGCTGAAGCTGTGGCAAACCGCCAGTTAACAAGAGATCCCGAGCCGGCATCACCGAGTCAACAAAATCATTCGTAGAGTAAAATGACGGAGTTCCCCAATCGAGATCACCACCAGGCGAAGGCATCTCCGTAGCCGGTGCACATGCCGACACAGCAGTAGCTGTGGACGCCGAAACAGACACACCTGCAAAAGAAATGCACAACAGAGAGAGCACCGCGAGAGCGCCGATCGCCGGAGTGCCAAAGCCGAAAGGCGGCACACCGCATCCGATAGCACCGGACGGAGCCCGCGGCTTCACCGCGAAAGTACCGTCGGCGTAATCCTCGTAGTCGTCCGTGTCATAGCCTGTCAGGTCAGCCGGGTGGACGGCGACGTGATTCACCGTCTGCACGAAGCCTCCGAACTCACCGCGTGTCGCCTCCGTGGTGGTCACCCGCGCCGATTGAACTGGCGCGGGCTGTACATCCTCTACCTGCGAAACAGGCATAGCAGGGGCCGGCACGGCGGATGCCGATGCCGCCGCACCACCTGCCGGAACCTGCCCCTCCGGTGTGATCCCCGCCGCAGCGGCAGGGCCACACACCAAAGCCGATGCATGCTCCTCAACCGCACTCCCAGGAACAAAGGATGCGTGGGTGTAATGTACCTGCTCTTGGGCGGCCTGAACCTCAGAGGTGAGGGCATCAAGCCGCCGCAAGATGTCCTCGTCGTCGGTCCCGCCAGAAGGCGGAGGCGGTACGCTGAATCCGTAGGCCGCCACGTCGATCCCACCGACGCCGTCCGCGGAGAGCACCGCGGGCGGACCATACGCCAACGCCGCATGCGAGAAGGCCTCCGGTCCACTGTCCGCCGCGTCCTGGAAGACCTGCACGAGTGCCAATGCGTGCAGGCCCTCCGCGTCCTCCTGCTCAATGGGAATGCAGAAGGCCGCGGCCGTGGCTGGTGAGTGTTGGCGACCGCCAAGCGGGCAGTCGCGATACGGGTGATACACCTCTCCCTTACCGGCCTTGCGGCAGCGGTGGCACAGCGGCCTGGCCTTCATGCTGTCGCGGTCGAAGCCGACCGCGGGGGGGTTGCCCGCACCCACGCGAAACCCCCTCGGATGCTGCTTCCCCCGATGCTGCGGCTGCGGCTGCTGTCCCCCGCCCGCACGGCCACCTCGCACCAAGGCCTTCAAGGCCGCAATCTCCTCGAGCAGAACGGCGTACTCAGACGACGTGATAAGCGCAGAGGGCTTACCGCCCGTCCCCAGTGTCTGCTTCTCACGCGCCGACGCCCCCTCGTCCGACTGCGCCCATGCCTGGAAGATGGCCACGACGAGCGCCTGCAGCGAGCGGAGAGTGACTCCGCCGAGGTCACCCGCAAGCGGATAACGCACCTTCACCGCCGCGTAGAAGATCGGGTCGAGGCGGTTGTAGAGTGACAGCTTACGGGGCTCGTCGGTGGGCTGCCAGTCAGGAGCGCGGTTATCCCGCACCAGACGTTGCTCACGAGCCAAGATCGGCTGCGGGTCAACGCCTGCGGGATAACGAAGCGCCGCATGCTCCTGCTGGTGGCTCTCGCGAAGGACCGTCGGCACGCTCCCCTTGATGATGTCGATGAGGGCACGACGTCCATCTCGGTCAGCCGAAGAGTCCGTACCCCGAAGCCAGGTGTCGGCCACAGAGTTCCGCTCCACGACGAGGGCCAAGACGTCATAGAGGAGCCCATTCACCTTCTCGATAACCAGAGAGGCGGGGTCGTCGAGGTCAAAGGGGGTCAAGTCCAGCCCAGCGGACTCAAACTCGGTCCGAAGCTGCACCACCAACTCGGAGAGACGGTCGGTGTCGTCAGTGCCACGATAATGATGTTTCTTGGAACCAAGGATATCCTCGCGGATACCCTTGGCCCAAGCCCGATGCAACCTCCCCTTGTAGACCACGTCAACAGCGGCGTGCTGGTCAACAAGATGTTTCCGCAACGCGACAGCGGTGTCGGAGTTGCTGGAAACAGCAGGGGGCACCACAGGTGGAGTGCTAGCGGTCGGAGTGTCCCGAACCGCATCCAAAAGCCGTATAGAGGCGTCCAGGTCGGAGTCCTTCAATAGGCGTTTACGAGCTCGTGTAGATGTCGCCATTCTTCTGAAAGCCAGAGAAAAGATGATGCGCGGTAGCACGTTTGGGCGTTGTGGCGGAAATGGAGGGATGACGTAACGGCAGAACGTGCGGAGCGGCGAAAAGAGCGTGGGGCACTTGCAAATGTCGATGTGGTCGAAGGCGTCCGGAGCACCAGCCCAAAATACGTAAACCAGCGGGATCAGGGCAGGTAAAACAACGTAAATGAACATTGCCACAACCGAGCAATAGCAACGCGCGGTGCCCATGACTCGCAGCCGCAAAAGACGTCTACCGTAAAATCATGTCCAAATCCTAGTCGCACCCAAACGCGCAAGTGCGCCCCACCTCTTCAAGCGGCTGCTTAGCCAATCATGGCCAAGATAGCAAGTGGAATGAAAACGTGGATGGGGCCACGACCTACCGGAATATCCAAGTACACTAGATATCAGAAACTCCCGTACTCGTGTGGATAAACTGTCCAAGATAAATAAACCCTAAGCTAGATATACTCGGAACGGTCTCGGACGGTCTCGGAGTCTAGCCTACCTGTGACACAGCGTGTGTCACAGTACGAACCTACAGATCAGTCAGTAGTCCAGTGTTGGTCCTAGGGATCTGTCATAGGGGCCTGCACCGGGACTCCCAGTCAGGGCTGCCTATACAGATTTCAGCAGTATCCTAACAGCAGTTTTAGGAAGGGACCGCCCTGGCTAAAGCACAGGCCTCCCTCTAGCAGTTTCCAGCTCCTAGCTGTTTGTTGTTTCGGAACGATTTGCTTTGTCTGTGCTCCGCTCTCTGCCACCTGTAACAGCACTATGTACAGTCACAGGGTGGTGTGCTGGATTCAGTGACCCGTAGGTCATAACTTACTCTGACTCCAGATAGCTGTACCAGTACTCGTACAGTACTAGGTGACATATACCTAGGTCACAGACCGCCTTATATTGGTTTAACTCTTATAATCAGTTTACACTTGTATGATAATCTATTCAGTGAACACCCGATATAATACGTTATATTATATCTCACACAATTTGCATGCAAACTCAGCTAAAATTCAACCCTAATTACGTAATTAGATCGGCTAAATAGCTAATCGTAATTTAGAGCCCTAGTAGTAGTAGTGGGGGTCTGGGGGAGGGGGCACGAGAACAAGCCCACATCCGGGCGGGCCGGGGTTCCCAGAGCTTAAGGACTAAATTAGACTCGGGGTTTGTAACGTTCTGGGGTCCATAATTTCTCCGAGCCTCTCCGATCAACTGTAACGCCGACCCTCGCGTGTCGCAGGCCGCGCAGCGGCCGCGCTCGGAGAAACTCTGGCACTGGGGACAACACAAGTGACAAGAGCTGGGACACAGGAGTACCTCGCGTCGGTAGGGGGGACGCATCGACTTCGATGGATGATAGCGTTTAGCGTGATATCTGAAAAGGAATTTGCTGTCTCACTTCAACATAAATTGCTCACCACCACAATCATCGATGCGAGCTGTCTTCTGGATCTGGATAGAGAACCGGTATGTTTGAAGTACACCAACTTGTTTAATGGAAAGCTCTAGTAATATTCTGTCATGAACTCAACAGACGAGTCCGGGGACACGTTCCCCGCGTCTCACAATCGTGATCACGAACAAAAGGTACAGCCTTTTCGGGAAGGGAAACGCTCTATTTCGAAATATGCACCTTTGACACTGTGTTGGAACAGTCCTTTTACAAAATGCTAACTTTACCTATTGTGATAGCATCGTTAGTTATGATATGTTTGATTTACCCCATCACACCTCCTCGCCAGCTTGGTCTTTCTTGCAGTTGATGTATTTTATGCACAACCCTCATCCTCAAGGTTCCTTTCCATTCAGAATATTTTTCAGTTTTCACTCAAATTCAACTGAGAGATACTGCGACTGTTGTTATTCCCTCGTATGCAGGGTGCTCCACCATCGCTTTTAAAGAAGAAGCACGCTCTTACAGCGCTTGAGAGAGCAGTCGATGCACTTCGAAGGTATGTATCCTCATCCAAAGGAAGTAGAAAAGATTAATGGCAGCGAATTTCTCAGGAGATAATCTTGACGAGGAAAACTTAACGCTCTTATTTCAAGCCTACCAGACCAGATCCGCTATGGCTGTTTTGAACCGTTGGTTGTCTGCTCACACTTGCGCATCCCTGCGGATCAACGTGCCTGGAAATGCCAAGTCGGACAGCTTGGTCTGGGTATATTGCGTTCTGTTCGCTCTTACTTCCATAAAATGATCGTGTGCCTTCATCTTATTGAAGCTGTTTCGTGTTTTGTAATATCTGCTGCTGTCGATCAAGGTCATCTGCTTCTGACTGCGTTTCGCTGGACGTTCGAGAGCAAAGCTTACGAGCCGCGATTTTTCCGTTGCATTTTATTAGCTATTTTTTAATCGTTTTGGCTGTAGCATGCATTAGCGCCAGAAACAAGGGGGAAGACTAACCGATATGTGCTCATGTGACCGCACGTGTTTCTGTTTCCTACGCTTTGATCCGATATACGTTTAAATGTCCCAATTCAATTTCATACAACGTGCCTGAGAGGTGCAGTTGTGCAGTAGGCTTCATTATCTATTTCCGAGTCCACGAGACGTGAGCAAGCGGGTCATGCAACTGCCACTTCAACAACTTAGAATATCGCTTGTGCTCGAGTATACACAAGGCCGCCGACACTGAAATGACATCGTCCACAACAGTCTTTAGCCTCAGAGACGTTAAAAGCTAGTAAGGGTTGAAACTGTGGCCTCGTCTCAGCAAAAGATCTGTTCCTGCTTCCAGATGTCCCTCAGGCCTCTAACGCTGTGGTTTTGCAGCGAGGAATACGAGAAGGCTCAAAAACTACTGGCAGTGTCCCAACAATTATTTGACACTCAAGCTGCGAACACGATCTCAGTATGCATCGACGTGGCTCGAATATCGGAGGCACACAGGTGATCGAACTGACGTTTTCTTATGTTTGTTGCGTTTGGTATGGATCCCTTTTCTTAGCATCTCTTGTTGCGGCGTACCTACTCAGTGCACAGCAAGAGGCTGTGTTAGCCGCTGAGGAAGCGCTGAAAGTTGAGTATGACCAAAGAGTAGAAGAGCCTGGCGATGCTCCGAGAGCTGCTGTCTTCGACGTTACAATGGGCCCTCTCACTGCACCTTTCAAGCCGGCAAGTACCACCGCTATTTTCCCACTGCCCGGTCTTCACTTTGATCCACCTGTGCTTGAAGCTTCAAATTATTTCGACAGGCTGTCATTCAAACTTATCCGCCGTTCGTTTTATATTTTCCCCGATCTCCAGGCTTCCGGATTTTTATTTTCCTGTGGTATTTACTTATGCTAAACCTGCCTTTTTTTCCCCAGAGCATCGCTCAGGGCAAAACAGGGTGACCTAGAACCCTGGCCATCGGCCAAGGCGCACGACTATCTTAGCCCGAATTACTGCTCCCATTCGCTCGTTGATTACTTGATACGGAAAGTTTAACTCGTGTTACATGATCCTCCATGTTGTGTGAGGTTAACATGTTCGGGATAAGGGTTTGCTGAAAGACGGTTGTTCGACGGAAGACATCATCGCCCCCACACGATCCCCACTCAGCTTAATCCGCGCCGATAGATTCCTGTGCCACAACCAGACCGCTCGAATATGTCCTGACTTCGAGTGTCACCCCCAAAGTGTTCGTTTTCCCTCTCTCGAGTTGAAGCTTGTTGATGCTGCTGGTTCGTGCGATCCAACAGATCACTGCTGACACTAGAAAGCTGCACGCTTCTATTCTTACACCGGCATGTCGTCTCCCACAGGATCCTGAGGAGGATGAGAGGTCCGAGGAGGAAGACCTGAACGAACTTCTTGATGACTACGATGAGCTTAAGCAGGATCCACTTCGACCTCGATCCAGGCACGTACTTTCGTAGAGGCTTGGCAAATTGTCCGTGACAAAATAAAGTGTGATTTTCCTTGACCGTTTCCGTGACCGTCGCATTTTCTGCCATTCACGCCATTGGACGAGATGAAAGACCCTGTTTTTGAGGGATTCCCTTACCAAAACACTGCTTCCCTTGTCACGTGTATTGACAGTGCTTGTTCTCGTTGCTAGCCATCGTCCATGTTCCAGACAGTCGCTCTTTTCACTGTCTTCTCTCACCGAGTTTGTCGCCCCGCATATTTTCATTGTCTAATCTATTTGTTCAACGTGTATCAGTGACGGTTTGGGCAGCACATCAACATCTGAGATTCCAACGTCCAGGACAAGGGCTGAGGCGCGGCGGTATGAACGATGCACCCACCTATGTGAACTCTCTCCCTTGAAGTTGCTAGTCAAAGATTCACCGTGCAGCTACGGTGTTTCCAGATTTCTATTGCACATGGTGGGGTATGCCATGGGAAGTGCCCAGTTTGCGTGCCCAGGAATTTCTACCCGGCGTTCACAACTGTTGCAAGCGCAAACTAGCTTTCTAAAAGCAAATCTGGCCTGATTTTCAACTGTATCCCGTCACTTCATGCTGCAGTCGTGGGTGATCCTTTCACGGCAAGCTGTTCACTGTGCTAAGAGACGCGACTGCGATATCCGCAGTGCAATGAAATCTCACTTTCCATACTTTGCATTCTGGGGCGAATTCCGACGGCATTCGCAGGCAGCAGCGGTTGGCCGAGGAGCGGGCGGCCCTGCGGCGGAAAGAAGCAGCTCGGAGGGATGAGGAGCTGAACGCGGCAAGCCGTCGGCGCGCGGCTCAAGTAAGAGATTCCCCCTTAGCCGACTTCGACGTTGTCGCGCAACTCACGATGCCCCACTACTTGCTTGCGAGCAGGCTCAGTGCAACCTGCTCCGAGCTTCGCGTTTATTTCGGGGCAGATATGTTTTGGCGGCGTGCGTGCATAGTCATGCTTTTTCGTTCTAGAGAAAATTTTGTTTACAGTCCTTGAAGTTTCGAGTTCGCGCTTCTTATCTACACGCCTGCGTGCGCACTTTGTGGTTGCTTTGCAGGAAGCTGTAGCTCGGAAGAAGGCCGAAGAAGAGGCCGCTGCTGCTGCTCAGTGCGATCCCATTCCTCTGCTAGCATTATTGATGCAATCGCGACTTACACCCATTGCCGATACCCGCGAGGGCCCACCTCCACCTCTTCGTGTTTGGTCCTTTGTTCCGTTCTCATTCCGATATAGAAGTACACCTGTGCTTGTTCTCGGAATAACCCCTGTAAACATCAGCGAAATCTTAGAAGTCCGTCCTTCTGTAGGCACCATTCGCTAGTATGGGGTGTTTGCCAGCGATCGGCCAACCGCTTCCACTATCCGCCCTTCTGACTTACGTCCACAACCATGCGACCTGGATCACACGGCGCTCCTTTAAAACTTTGCTGTGTTTGTTCACAAGTATCAGGCTCTCCGTGTTTGACTGGCTATCAGACTTTACGGTTCCTGCAACTTTTTCTTCGATTCTCAACGACAGCGACCAGTTACCTTTGGTGTGAGTTGCCACAGAGAAAGCCAGCTGGCGGAGGAGAGACGGAAGGAGGCCCTTGTGGCGGAGCGAAAGCGACAAGAGGAGGCAGACGCTGCGCGACGCAAAGCTGAGGAAAATCGCCTTCGTCGCAAAACTGAGAAGGATGCAGCCGTGAGAGCCTTGTCTGCCTCAGCTCTGTGTGAGCGTCAGCGTCATCTCGAAAGAAGTCGAGGTTTAACTTGTGTGCGCGTCTCCCCGGCTTTATTGCTCTCCTAAACTGGCGAGTGCTCCTCAGGCAAAGAAGAAGGCTGAGCAGAAAGCGAAAGGCGAAGCAACTACTGCTGATGACCAAGGTGCCCGTAGGTGAGTTCACCTGCGGTTGGTGGACCTAAGCAGATCGTCCTGCGTGATCAGCACGGGAGTTGCTGCTGGTGACTTTTTGCCACCGGAACACATCAGCCTCGCTTCGAGTTTGAGCTCCGCGCTCGGCTACGTGCGCTTCGGACGGTTGGCGAGGCATCCCGTGCTCGCAGAGTTGGAAGGCAGAATGTAGCGTCCGCTTTCGACTCGATGACGCTGGCATCGTTTAGGCGGAGGTGCCAAACCGCTCGTGTTATTCGAAGAGGGCGAGAAGCTGCGGTGGACACTTCCGTTTCTCACCTCCACATCCGTGCACACTTTGGCAGGAACTCCACCGACTCACCTCAGAGCAGCGCCAAGTCGCAGCCGCCCGAGGAAACGCCAGCTGGCCCACCACTTTCCGAGGATGAAATTCGCAAGGCTGGTGAAATGCGAGCCAATCGCGAGGTATCCCATCCACTGCTCGCTACCGCCAGTTCCCTGTTGTGTACGACGACCTCCTGTTCGATGGAGGAATCCATCCGCTACCGACCCGAGTGTCACAAGACAAACCTTGCACCAAGGTCACTGTCCCTCAAGGCTCAACAAGTCCGAACTGTTTGTGTCACAGAGTACAGGGCCTCAGGAACTTGTACAGAATACATGAAAGCTTATGAGGCCGGAGGAACGTGCAGGCTGCTGCCCAGTACTTCTCGCTAGCACAGGCGGCCGCTGGGGAGGGCAACCTGGAGAAAGCAACGCGTATGATGCGCAAGGCGACGTCGCTTGCACCGGGTTTTTACGACAAAGAGCTCAAGCGCCTGGAGGAGCAATTCGCCAAGCCCCAGGACACCTCTCCCTCCAGACGCACCAACACCAGCTCAGGTAGCGTATCCCCGGTGCTATGGTCTATCCTCCGCCTGCACACCAGCATCCTCCGCAACATAAGCTCTTTTCTCCCTGGAAAGAGAAAGGCAGTGTGTAGGGCTTGTGTAAAGAGTGCGATGATGAGTCCCTCAGCTAAAGACGGCTTGCCCCTGTGATGATGTGGGCGTCGCCACCGGAACCACTGGATATAAGACGTGACCCATTTTGGATGGTGCCCAGAGGACATGTTCGGAGCATGATAATCCTTTGTTCTCGTGAGTGTACGGAGGTGCCTGCGTCTTCGGCAGAGTGGGCATACCTTCTTCTGTGTGTGTGCACTGGGCTTGGCGGATCGCTGTGAACGTGGACGGCCGCCGGGTGGAAGTGGGTTTTGGGAGGCGGTTATCCCTGTGGTACCATTCTGGCAGGCACTGCCTCTTGGAGAGCTCGGTAGATTCGTCTGTCGTGCTGCGAGGAGAGGCAGAAGGTGGTGATGTGCACCTTCTGTGTTTTCCCTTGAATTTTGTGGGGAGCCCTTAGGTGCCCGCGTGTTTCCTTTTTTTGACATGGGGTGTCCATGCTGTGTGGTGTGACTGCATTCATGACATAACCATGGACCAACAGGTCCCATCCATCGACCGGGAGCCACTGGGGGGCATGCCAGCTGGGTCCGATCACTCCGTAACCCAGAGACCAGCAGTTGTTTGGCGACGATCGGTCACATCGTATCATCTTTCCATGCTGCTTTGCATTTGGGTTGGGAATATGTATGATTTGTGATATCTTTTCACGGCCTGCTCTTCATTTGCTTCTCACATCCACTGGGATGATGGTGGGCTGGCTTTTGTCGGCTGATCTCATGTCATTCAGTGTGCACTGGGCTTGGATATGATCAAGTCTGCCTTTTGTGTCGGCATTTCACCTCTGTGAAATCGGTCACGCAGTCGTTGGACCACAGAGTGGTACATGCGCTCCAGTGCCTCCATCAGCCGGCTGCCTGTCTAGTTCGGGGTGAGCGGGCTATTGAGCCAGGGCTGAAGGAAAATGTGGTGGCACCGTGCAGAGGCATCTTCCAGCCGTGGTCGCAGTCGAGACGAGAGCCCAGACCCCGGGCGTACTTCTTCCGGGTGCGTGACCTTTTGCGATTAGTCAGGCCCGGAGCCATCCGTGCCTCACCCAGAAGTGTTAATACCTCAGTTGGTTACTGGGGCTGCCTGTGAGGAGCGCTGGTCCCAGGGGATTACCTTAGGCTGTGGCCTCAGGCGGATTCCGCTTACAGGAGGACGCCGTTGCGCTTGTGTTGCATGGCCTGTTGCTGTATTTGGGGAGCTTTGTGAGCCCCCCTGAATTTTGGAAAGCAATTAATATTGGACTTTCTTGTGGAGCTACAGGAGGGGGCGCAGTGAGTCGCCGTTTGGCGGCCAGAACTCAGATTTCGACGATGAAGAGGAAGTCGAGGAAGGGCCAGAGGAGGAGGGAGATATGGAGGAGGTGGACAGCCTAGAGTTACTCCGGCGGCTTTGGGGCACGGCCTTTGAGCTGCTGGGTGTGGCGCGTGTGCTAGGGATCAAGGCGGGCCTCATGGCATGGTCCTGGGGCATGGAGCTCAGCTCCGTGGTGCAGCGGCGCTTCGCCCTGGTGCACGCCTTTACCATCCTCATGCTGGTGTGGGCGTGGGCAGTTGGCTGGGTGGGCGCGCTGTGCTCACTCACCTGGGAGGTGCTCGTCGCCATTGTGGTGCTTGTGTGGTCCATCCTTCAGTGGTTCTGGTTTACTGTATTCTGGGATCCGTCCATGTGCGCATCCCTCCCGTCCATTCCCTTGCAGCCTCGCTCTCCGAGGAGTGGTGGTACCCAACTTGCTCCCGCTGTGCACCCCTCGAGGTCATTTCGTGCCGTGGTAGGAGCGCCGTGCACCCCTCCAGGTCATTTCATGC